>JAZHYW010025369.1:0-21350 GCA_037355805.1 Ixodes ricinus | reverse complement strand
CATGATTCAATAATTTAGCTATTGGTTTTCGTGTTAATGGGGACTTTGGATCAGACTCGAGAGTATGCAATAATTTTGTGTTTTTGGGGGAGCCATCAATTTAAGGGTGGACGGAGCCTGCTTTGGGCCCGCCATCCGACGCTGTCGTTTTACGATAAGCCCCTCATTACGATGGTTCCTTATGTCTGTCGACAAAAATGAACCAGAATATGCAGTTACCATTTTTTTTAAACAACTTTAAAGTTGAGAATTGCTTCACTTTGCTTACTCGCTAATTTTGTTCCCCATTGTCAACAAGAGAAAGCGAGTAAGCGGCAAAAGACTGAGGAAAAATTGGGCAGATAATCAACGCTCCTATTAGCGGCAAGATGTTTTGGTGGCTCCACCGCAGGCACCCTATGACGGCGCTGGTAGGATGAGCAGACGACGCGGCGTCCAACATTATGGCTATGTTAGCTGCTTTATTCTGATTAAAATGAGTTATTTATTAAAGAAACATGGCGATTGCTTAGAGTGATCAACAGTCAATAGTGCCTTTAGAGGTTGCTTTTTATATTAAAAGAACTTTTTTAAATGTTCAGAAACAGTTTCGGGTCCATTGCTAAGATTACGCGGCATGCGACGCCCGCCGCGCAATCTGCAATGCACAGTCTCTCCGGATTCTTTTTTTTTTTTTTTCTTTTTGGGTTCTGTGAGGCTGGTGGTAGGTTTTGCATAACCAGTAAATGACGTGCTGTCTTCTTAGCTGTTTACGCACACACGTTGTGTTGCAAAGCGCTGTGCACTTGTTTCAGCTACATTGAGCTTGCCGATACCGACGCTTCATTATGTTGTTCGACAGTTGCTGGCGCTTAGTTCTCCCTCATCGAATATGTGGTAAAATGTTTGTCACATCGCGATTTCTGCTCAAAAGAAAAGCAGGCATTTTCATAAGTTCTCAGAGAGTAGAACATGGTCCCGACAAATTCAGACGATTGATTCATTTGTTCTATTCAATTTTACTAAGACTTGTTTACAAATTTGAAATCGCTTGCTGAGAAGCGCATCACACATTATGCGCATTTAGATCAGCAAATTTAAACACACGAACAGTAGTAATGCAGAGCAGGTGTGCACCTCATTTTTTGGGACGCTAAAGTGTCACTGACTTACTAGATTTAAGACTTCGATCGTGAGGGGGATCTCACATTGTGCACATTTGGATCAGCAAATTTTAAACACACTAACGGTAGTAATGCTTAGCAGGTGTACAGCTAATTTTTTGGGGATGCTGAAGTGTCACTGACTTATTAGATTTAAGAGTTTGATCGTGAGGGGATCTCACATTGTGCACATTTGGATCAGCAAATTTAAACACACGAACGGTAGTAATGCATAGCAGGTGTACACCTCATTTTTGGGGACGCTGAAGTGTCACTGACTTGCTAGATTTAAGACTTCGATCGTGAGGGGGATCTCACAATGTGCACATTTGGATCAAGCAAATTTAAACACACGAACGGTAGTAATGCTTAGCAGGTGTACTGCTCATTTTTTTGGGGACGCTGAAGTGTCACTGACTTACTAGATTTAAGACTTGATCAGGAGGGGGATCTCACATTATGCACATTTGGGTCAGCTAACATTTAAACACACGAACGGTAGTAATGCTTAGCAGGTGTACACAAATATTTTTTGGGACGCTGAAGTGTCACTGACTTGCTAGATTTAAGGCTTTTTGAATCTTATGGATTTAAAACTTTAAAAAACTAAACTGAGTACCGTAATTGAGCAAGCGTGTGTTATAAAAGGCTGCTGCCGCCCAACACAAAGTGCCCTGCATCAATTATCCATCTGGTCTTGAATGATTGTCCCACCGTCTTGCGTTTCGCGCTCTTGTCGTCTCGTGGGTCCCGTCTCGCATGTTTGTTTTAAATATTTTCAACGATAGGGTGGGTTTGTGTGACGCTCCAACGCTTATTATGCTTGGTACCAGGCGTGCTGTCATGCTGTGAAACGAAACCACGTTTTTACGTGACGTGGAGTTTTAGTGAGCTGAAGCAATTGGCTCCTGAAAGCAACGACCGTGAGAAAATTATTTTGGTCCCTTGCTTCCAGTCACTGTGGTCGCGCGACATCGGGTGTTGCCGTCTCCACGTCGCTGCAGATATGGCGCTTTCTAAAATGAAACTAAGTACCACTGCATGTTCATCAACATTCCTGTTCTTGTTTAAATCATACATTACTACGAAAATCCCTCTTTAACTCAAAGACTGCTGCTTCGAAGTATTGATTACTAAGGTTTCTCTCGGTGGGCTTTCTTTCGAGTGGGACCCCGGCACGTGAAAAATCTGCCGCGGCAGAAAGGTGGTTAAGGATTTAAAAGCAAAGAAGGCAATGTCTGCACACTGAACCCGCACAGCGCGCTTGTTTGTTTTAAGTTCAGTCGTTGTACAAAGCGCTCCAAGGATTTTTTTATCCTGGCTTGCGATGTCTTTGCATCGATGCGCTCAGGCTCTTTTTAATGCGAATAGCATTCTTTGGCTACTTCACGCACTTTTCGTCTATGTATCTATCTATCTGGCTATCTAACCTCTTACGCCGCGGGTCGATAAATAAATAAAAAAGACCGGCGCCGGCTGGGATTCGAACCGTTGACCCTTTGATCAGCAGGCAGACGCGCTAACCACAGAGCTATGAAGGCAGTCATTCAACGCACTTTAAACGGTTGTTTATATCTTACCATAGACGCGCTTACAGCGCTGTCAGAAGCGGTGCGCGCTTCCATGCACGAGGGCTCATTCCGCCTCGTGAGGCTGAGCACGGCCGCTAGCTCACCCTCTCCCGCGCTCGGGAGAGGGTGATGTAGCGGCCGTGCTCAGCCTCACGAGAGCGGAATGAGCCCTCGTGCATGGAACGCGCGCGCACCGGTAGCTGTGACAGCGCTGTAAAGCGCGTCCTATGGTAAAGATATAAACAACCGTTTAGAGTACCGTTGGTTGAGACTAGCTGAGACGCCAGAAAGTCTGGTCGGTACCATTTTGAGTGTTTGTGCGTATGGCGCGTGCTTTGCTCGCCTTCCTAAGTGACACAAACGCACGTGCTGGGCTGGGTGGAGATCGTGCGCAGGGCTGTGAAAGTGTCAACAAATTTAGAATCGCCTCAAGAGTGGGCTGGCGTATCTAGAGTGTGCCGGCCACCTGACGAACGCGCATAACTCCGCACCGTTTGATGCTATTCGCATTAACGTAGATAATCATTCCCAAAGGATGGGTCCTGCTGATTTTTGTTTTTGTGTCTGTTTAGCTTGTACCTTGTTTTCTGACCTGGCAACCACGCGCCGCTGGACTGTTTTCTGTCATATGCTCGACAATTACATTTTGAATACAATTTTGGGAGTCAGTTGGGGACGGATTGAAGTGGAATGGTTTCGGTTTCGATCAAACAACCATTGTCTCCGCTCGCGCGACGAAGCGTGCGCAATGTGCAGCCTACTGAAGTTGCCCTTATGTGCATGCGAACATGCTTGCACGACAAAGGCAACAGCCGGGACACTTGCAATCTATTGTTTTACATTTGCTTACTTTTGACGAAAAATCTGACTCGTCGGGAACCAGTAAAACGGTGGCAAGCAGTTTTTCGGAATTGCTGGGCTATGCCTACAGCACGGTACACTTGTGGAATGTCTCAGCAGTAAAAACACGAGCAGCGAGTTCAGTCATAACACGTCACATGACAACAAAGCACAACACGAAGTGTCCTTTGTTCATACAGCAAAGTTAAAACAAATATTTTTATTTTTACAGATATGTGCTCAAAGCTCACTTTGCTGCTGCCAAATCACTGTCTCACTGTCTAGAGCCACTTTGCTGTCCAAAGCACGGTTTTGGTTGCTCTAAAGGCCACATTTGCTGCTCCAAAACACTGTTTTGGCTGCTCCTAAAGGTGTTCCAAAATGGCTTAGACCAATCACATCACTGAAAGCGCGAATGACCATCTTGTTGAGCAAATGACCATTCTGTGATGGCATGGACTTTGCACGCAGAATTTCAAATAAATCACTCACCATCAATATTACTCTAAAAAATCAGCAGAACCCATCCTTTGGGAATGATTATCTACGTTAATGCGAATAGCATCAAACGGTGCGGAGTTATGCGCGTTCGTCAGGTGGCCGGCACACTCTAGATACGCCAGCCCACTCTTGAGGCGATTCTAAATTTGTTGACACTTTCACAGCCCTGCGCACGATCTCCGCAGCCCAGCACGTGCGTTTGTGTCACTTAGGAAAGGCGAGCAAAGCACGCGCCATACGCACAAACACTCAAAATGGTACCGACCAGACTTTCTGGCGTCTCAGCTAGTCTCAACCAGCGGTACTCTAAACGGTTGTTTATATCTTTACCATAGGACGCGCTTACAGCGCTGTCACAGCTACCGGTGCGCGCGCGTTCCATGCACGAGGGCTCATTCCGCTCTCGTGAGGCTGAGCACGGCCGCTACATCACCCTCTCCCGAGCGCGGGAGAGGGTGAGCTAGCGGCCGTGCTCAGCCTCACGAAGCGGAGATAAGCCCTCGTGCATGGAACGCGCGCGCACCGCTCTGTGACAGCGCTGTAGCGCGTCCTATGGTAAGATATAAACAACCGTTTAGAGTGCGTTGAATGACTGCCTTCATAGCTCTGTGGTTAGCGCGTCTGCCTGCTGATCAAAGGGTCAACGGTTCGAATCCCAGCCGGCGCCGGTCTTTTTATTTATTTATCGACCCGCGGCGTAAGAGGTTAGATAGCCAGATAGATACATAGACGAAAAGTGCGTGAAGTAGCCAAAGAATGCTATTCGCATTAAAAATTTCTTTTCTGCATAAAGTTTGTTTTTGTTACGTGTGTCCCTATTAGGCTGTTTAGAAAATACATATTCTTTCCTTTTAGGAACCCTTGAAGGGCCCCTAAAAAGAAAAGCTTGTTTTAAAAATTTAATAAAAAATAAATAAAATTTAACAAAAATAAAAAAAATTTGAGAGCAATATTGACGGCGAGCGTTTTATTTGAAATTCTGCGCGCAAAGTTCATGACGTCACGGGTCGTTCCGGAATGACCATCTCGGTTCTGAAGGCAAAGCCGATCCACCTCTCCTCACGCGCCGAAATGCCGAGAAAGAAAACACATGGAAGCGAGATGACTGCCGACTAAATCGCGTCTCGCACTGACAATATTGGTCTAACAAAATTTTTTTGGGGGCGATGAGGCTTGAAGAACAGCAATCTTTTGCAAAATAAATGGAATTTTGGTTTTATGGTGTTTAATTACCTTTGAATCTTCATATTTTATTATAAAAATGATAAGGACCGGTTATGATCCCGAAATTAGTGAAGTAAACATTGTGAAAAACAGACAACCCAGAACTGCAAAAATTTGAGCCACGTTTGTGCGCGCAGTTCTTCAAATGGTCGTCGTTACCATCACAACGTCCCCGCTTTATCGCAGTCTTCTGCAGCTTCAGTTTCTCACAAAAATTATTGACAAAAATTATTTTTCCCACCGTGGGAGGGTGTGCACTACGCATCTACGGTAACATTCAAACACATTTTTGTCTATGTAATATTAGAGGCATCTTCAGAAAAAGCACACAAGAATTTTTGTTTTTAATAGTGTCCTATACAACCAGATTTGACATGCATGTGCTTTAGACTAATAAACTATTTGGATTTTGCGAACTTATCTTGTAGGTTCCTGAAATTGATGAAATGCATACACATTAGAATCTATATTTAGTCCCACAAGTAGCATAATAGAACCGCGAATTATTCGAAATTTAGCTTTGACCTAATCGCAAAAATGAGTCGTTTCAATATGGATTGCACTACTGGTTGATTAGAATGCATATTTTATATTTATAGACATCAAGAACTTTGTTAGCCCTTCAAGACAGTGTGTTGCAGTTTTCAGTATTTTAAAATATTTTGTTGTTCATTACACTCAGTGGTTTAAATGGAGCAAAATAGTTTATTTTATTAGTCTCTTTTAAGTTTGTTGCCATGTCCCACGTGTGTTTGCAAGAACACTTTTTTATTTGCATGTTCAGAGTATTTAGAACACAAAGAACAAGCTGTACCAACCTAACACAATATTAATATAAAGAAAATCAAGCATTATAAACTGTGGAAGTTTTATTCAGTTACATTAAATAATAAAAAAATAGTTTTTGCTGGTGCATGTCCCGCATTTAGCAACACTCAAAACTTTTTGGGGGAAGAGAAACATGGCGGCTTTCCTAGAATAGGTGGATCCGAGGGTCCCGCGGTTCAACGAAGATACAAAACAAATTTAGCATTAATATAGGAACACCTAATAGGTTCCAGCCATATAGTTACCTCAGTCTAGATATTGTATCGTGCAAGTCCTAACTCCTTTAACTGTTTGTATTTTTACCGTACTAGCGAGGCAAAAAGGAACAGGTTGTTTTGAGATGTCTTCAAACTCTAAGTCAGGTGGCAAAAGCTACCCCCCATTACTAGGCTCACAGGCATTTCATTTCCTCATCCATTCATCATTGTTACCTCGAAATGGCCAAATCCTTGGTGTCTCTTTTGTGTTATTCTCATAGGTGTCTGACTAGCTTGATGTGCTTGGAGGGTGTGCTCACTTTGTTCTTAATTACTGTCATTGCTCATTGCATTTGGTTCCTAGGATCTCAAGTGGTCCCGTGCGTCCCTCTTGATCTTACGAGACTCCTTACGAACCTGACCTTGGGCAGCAATTCGAATGGAACCAATTCAATCCTCAAGTCGAGGTAAGTTTTATTTTTTTCCCTCCTTTTTTATAAACAGGACAGTGACTGCATCTAGACTGCACAATACAATTATATACAATACAAAAACCATCTTTATTTACTTTCTTTAAAAAAATACCATATAAAGCCCACATAAGCCAGTAATGGCTTGTGCATGGGACGCCACAGGAGCCTCTGCTATTGCGCAGACAGTAAAAACAACAGAGCACACCAATATATGTATAAATTACTACAGTTCCACCTTCTTTTACAGCTAATATAAATTCCTCTAACTTGAAAAATATATAGTATGTATAACACGTCCAATAATATTGAATTTGTCTTTACATACTGTATAGGCAGGGCTCCGTGTTTTCGGAGTTCTATTTCTCGTCAAATTCGGAGGGTGTTTTTCGGAGTTTATTTTTTGCCGAAGATTACGGAGTTTATCGGAGTTCATATTTGTTGAATTTCCAATTTTCGAAATTCGGCGTTTAATTTCGCAGTAAATATGATAAATAATAACCGTGATGTTAAGACGTATGCCCAGATAAAAAATAAATAAATAAAACGCACTTGTATCGATTAAAATATCTTGCAGTTTACTTTGACGTTCATGCCATTGCCATTGGCAATATTAATTTGTCCCACTGACAAAAGTCGTACACAAGTGCTGCTTCGATAAACGTCGGATACCTTAAAATCAATAAACTCCCGGGGGCAGATCTCTACGAAGCTCGTTGTCATCCTCCCGTCCTATTCCATCAATCTAGCCTGCAGCACGGCCTGGTGGTGGAGTGGATTAAGGATGATCATAGAGAGTTTCAACTGTCCTTTTCTGCTATTTATTACAATCTCTATGGTCCATAGCTTTCACTGTTACAAAAACATACCTTCTCCTTTCTCTAAATCACAAATCGCAGGGCTCAAACTGGAAACCTAAAGAGTGGCTTTTGTCAAGCTGACCCGATATGTACAATGACCTGTTGCCCTGAATCAACCTCGACGAGACCAGCGGCAAGACCTTTTGACAACGGTCTGAAATTTGAACGATAATTATGGCGCCATTTTCTCAGGACCATTGACACCGTGCTGATTAAATTTAAAAAAAGAGGAAAGTATTTTTGTCAGGTGGGGGCGAGTGAGCGTTGGCACATAAAAACTTGGAGTTTATCGGATAAATCCGAATTGACCAAAATTTTACCGGCAGGTGTTTTTCGGAGTTTTTCGGATTTATCCTACAAAGACGGAGCCCTATGTATAGGATACTTGAATTCGGGAATCACGGAGTAATTCTATTAAAATAGAAGAGAAACGAGAATCTTTTTGTAGTATGCGTTTTCAGGGATACTTCTATTATCTATTTCTATTACATTTTATGGGTCCTTTTTTCTCTGTTTAATTAGTCATCTTTTTGCTAGTTTTTTTATTCTGGGGTATTTTATTTAATGTAGCTCATCCAGCAATTTATTATAAAGCTTAGGTAAGTAATATTTCCTTGTGGCCTCTCCATATTTTGTCTTTATAAATGGTTCAACAAATTTTTTATTCTGTCGTAATGTCCTTTCTTTTACATTTTTCAGCCTATGTTTGTTGTTGAAAAATGTTTTATAATACTATCATACTTCATTTGATATCTGAAACGTAACATTCCTAGTTCTTTGTGCATATAGTCCGAGAGATCAGTTTCTTTGCTTCGGTAACCAATATTCCTAACTATCCTTTTTTGAATCGATTCTAGCTTTAGTTGTAAATATTTGGCATAGTGCCCATAAACTGTTATTTCATATTGAAGTATGGATATTCCCAGCGCATTGTATATCATTTTAAGTATGGACCGTGGTGCTAGGTGTTGGATATGCTACATATGTGCCATTAATAGCGTTAATTTCTTACAAACCTGGTCTATGTGAATATCCCGTTTAATATGTTTGTCTATATGCATACCCAGGTATTTGACATTATCAGCGTATTTTAATGGGACGCACGAGCAGTTGTTGCAGTTCTGATCATGCATTCTTATTGAAATTTCATTCACAATTTGTTCCTTGGATCTCTAAATTATAGTACTTGCGTTTTAGGAACATTTACGATTATTTGGTTTTTACGGTACCATTGTATGATGTTATGGATATCATCTTGTATCGTCATTGCTGCTACTTCGTAATTTCTTTGTGCATATACAATTACTGCGTCGTCTGCAAATTGAAAGAGCTTACTTTTTAACCTAACCTGTGCTATCTCGTTACCTTATAAATTAAAAAGTAGTGGACCAAGACTGTACCTTGTGGTACTCCTTGTTAGACCTTAATTTCCTCGCTATATTTTGAGCCTAAACATACTGCCGAAACCGATCAGTAAGATAATTTCGGAATAAATCATGTGTCTTCCCTTGAATCCCAGTACTGTATAGTCTATCCATTAATGTATCACATATGATCTTAATTGTGTAGCTAGAATAGCCACCTGAGTAGAATTATTTGCGACCATAGTTCAGAAATAGCTAGTACAATAATTTTCCGAAGTGATCCCATGGATTTTCATTCCTACTATAGTAGTCAAGAAAGTCTTCTAGAAGGTCACTGGTTCCTGTATGCTCCCTGAATCCATAATGTGTCTGAGTTAATAGGCTATATTTTGTGATATAGTGCCTAAGTACTTATTAATGTATTTTTCCATTATATAATTTACAACCAAAAGGATGCATACTGGTCTATAATTTAGGAATTTATTTTTCTCACCTTTCTTGTAAATTGGCCGAACAATGGATGTTTTAAGCTTTTCTGGGATGATGCCGCTAGAGAATATGTGATTGCACAACTGTAATAATGCAGGTTTCACTATAGTGATGTGGTATTTAATGTCTTTAGTGCTACTTTGATCCAACTATGCTGCTTTATTAGTTTTTAAATGTATTACATTTTCAATTAGATCATTGCCATCATATCGGGAAAAATAATGAATCACTATTTCTTATTTGATTGGACCGTCTTTCCGTTGTCATACATCATAGAGTTTTGATTGACTGCGCATATTTTGTATTAAAACTATTTGCTTGTGCCTCTAACTCTTGTTCAAGACCAAAGTTTGTTTCAATACAGTCGCCGACCGATTATTCGGACTTCGCAGGGGCCGAAAAAGCGTCCGAATAATAGAGCAGTCTGAAAAATCAGCAGATTGAAAAACTTGCCTTTATTGCTTCCAAGTGGGCTTAAAAAAGCCGTAAATAGTGCCTTGTTTCAGGTTACGCCTCCGTTTGCGTTCGGCAACTTTCTGTTAAGCCTGAGAATCACTGCCTTCTTTTCTAGCGTTACGATCGAGATACTTTCTGCGCTTCTTAACGACACATCGCGGCGGCAGAACAACAGATGGGGCCATGACGTCCATGCCGGCGCTGTCCGAAGGAGATCAGAAGCGCAAATCGCACGACGCAAAATGGCGACTGACTACGCGATGGAACAGAAAACAGCAAAATGATAATAATGATGATGATGATGACGTGCCTAAATGGAAAAAAAGGGCTAGCATAGCTTTACCTAGCGGGAGCACTCAGGAGTACTCACAATTGGCGCTGCTAAACCAAGCCAATCCATTTGCAGCCAACATAGAATTCGAAGTGGCCGCTTCTTCGATGGTGTTTCCGCTGGTCGCTCGCGTCGAATTTTGTCCGAATAATCGAACTTTCGGACTACAAGCCATCCGAAGCATTGTCGTGAATATGCACTATTTTCTATGGGTAGGTCACGGTTTCGCCTTTAGGTCCGAAATATTGAACAAGTCCGAATTATCGGAGTCCGAAAAACGGTCGGCGACTGTAGTGTCCGTCAATTTTTTTTCTTTTTCAGTTGTATACAGTTGTTTACGAAAGACCAGCATTGTGCTGTATCTTTTGTCTCAGAGAACTCATTCCAACAATAATTTCTTTTTGTGAATCTTATTAATTATGTATCGTATTTTCCGAGCTATGGAGAGCGCAAGTTCGTCTGCTTCTTGCACAGCGGTTGCGATGATGTCAGAACGCCGAGCTCTGATTGGCTGATTGAAAAAATAGTGGGTAGACCTCAAGGCATCAAGCATTGAGGTCTACCCACTGTCCTTTCAATCAAAGCCAATCAGAGCTCGGTGTCCTTCTGACGTCACCGCAACTCCTGCGCAAGAAGCTGACGACTTGCTCTCCGCATAGGCTGCAGACCGTACATGTCTAAAAGTTGAAATGCTAGGCTGTGCGGACTATCTACGCATGCGGACTATACAGGAATTTTGTTTTTCAAAATCGTTCATTATGACGAGATGCGACGGACTTCGTAGAATGAAAGAGTATGTTAATGATAATTTGTAAAAAAATAAATACTTCTTTGGTGATCTCAGAGAGCAGACATTCGTCAAGGTGTGCCTTGTAGGAGAAGATTTTCGTGTCGACTAGGCACCGGTGGCAGACTATGCACTGAGTGCGGACTGTCTAAGAAATAAACTAAAACAGGAAAATATGGTAACTTTATTCCTAATTATTTTGTGATTTTCTTTGTACTTCTTATTATTAGGAAATCATTTCAGTAGTTGCCAAGTTTTCTTTTTTTTTCTTTGATGAGGTCATCAATTTCTTTAGTTATCCCTTGATTCTCTTGCTTACATTTTTTCGTACTGCATTTTTGAGTTGACTTTACATAAATATCTTTGAAAAAACTAACAATATTATCTTATAATTTTGCTGGGTTCTGTACTTTGGCAACAACATTCCAGTCTATTTCTTGGATGTATTTATCGACTATCTTATTATTTATAAATGAGCCTTTGATAGCTTTATTACTGTTTTGAATATAATCTGCAATAGTTACTGCCACAACATAATGGTCAGCTACTTTTTCCGAAATGACTTGTCCTTCGGGCTTCCCTTCTTTAGACCGTACATGTATATGATCTATACACGACTGAGTTAGTTTCTTCGCCTAATATTTCTTCTCTTGTGAATTCATATATCATCGACTCCAGCCCCGCTTGTACCATATCATCTAGGTAATTATTTATCATTGAACTAGGTCTTGCGATGTCTAGATTAATATCCCCTACAACTATTAAGTCTGTGTCTTTGTTATCGTTTAGCCATTTGTTGATATCATCTAAAAATTTGTTTACATTTTCCTGTGGGGTTCGATACAATCCTAGTGTAGAAGTTTTCTTTCCGTGGACTTTAATTTCAATATGAAGTGCCTCCGTTGAACAGAAGTTTACTTTCTTGTGTTTGGTTATTTTCCACTTTTGATTTACCATGATCAAGATACCTCCTCCTCTCTTCCCGTCTCTATTATGCGAAAACGTCTCAAAATTATCTAGAGAGAACAAGGTTTCTTCATCAGATGTAATATTTGTTTCCGTGAATACAATTACGTCTATATTTTCGAGATAAGGGTTTATCAAACAGTTTATTTCATTTAAATGCTTTTAAACTGCGTACATTAGTGTGCAAACGAACAAAACAAAACTCGTTAACAGTAGCGTTTATACTTTCCGACCACTTTTCAAAAGAAAGATAGGTTTGTTTCCTTTCCATGTCTTATCCGATGAACATACTCCCTATTTAATTTTTGTAAAGTCACTTTCATGCTCAATTCGAATAGTTCACCTTCCCGTTTTCGCACACACGAGCATCCTTCTTTATGCCAGATAAACTTGTAACCGAGGTGCTTTGCTTTTGTTCTGACATCAAAGAACAACTTTCGGTTTGGAGCGGCCATGTTCTCTTGTAGATAGAAGTTTTCTACTTCTGCGCCAGTCCTCAGTTTCTGCTTGTTTTGAAGCCAAGCGTCTCGATCGTTTCGGTCGATAAAGCGCATTATCACCATGGGTGTTTTCTTTGCTTTAGTGGGGATGTGGTAAACTGCTTCTACGTTATCAGTGGTTAGTCTGGGCACTTGTATCTGCGTCGGCGATTTTTTTCAGCTTTTCTTGTAGGTTTTCGTTCAGGGATTCGGCAAGTCTGTGTACTTTGAGGTGATTTCTACGTCCGTATTTCTCCAGCTTGTTTATCTCTTTTTTTATAATGATCTGCTTCGTCAGTCCTTCTCTCGTTTTCCATTTTACTCACCCTCTTTCTTAGATCTTTGATCTCGCTCACATGATCTTGCACTGTCTTAATCAGCTCATCACAGGTGTCGGCCATTGATTGCACAGACTCTTCTATGTCAATCACAGTTTGTTTCATTGTGACTAGCTCATTGACTTACTGTTTGAGTGGTGTGAGCACGCTCAACATATCCATTATCTGAGTCAGCTGTTGCTGCACATCCAGCTTTTCGTCATTGGGCTGAATCGTCTTTGGGTGTGCTCCAAGTTCTTTATCTTGCCCCCTTATATGTTTGACACTTCCATAGTTCTTTAAATCCTTGTTTCTTACTTCGGAGAGCGATTTCGGTTACTTCTGAACAAGGTCCAAGATGAGTACTTCGTTACATTCTAATACACTTTCTTTTTGTTCTATTCATGTTTTAAAGTGCAAGCACAAGTCGTCTGTTTCATTGTCCTTCGACATTTCAGTTACACTTCAATCAGTAATCAGTAACGGGGAATCAGCAGCCAGCAATCAGCAGTCAGCAATTGGCTGACGAGAGTTGAGTGCTTCAATTAGATAATGCAATTTTTTTTGCCTGCAGAGTCAGGTGGTTGATGTATGCGGAGATAACCCTCGTCGCCGACTGCCGCTGCTGTGTGTGCCTCTTTTGTAGTCGTGTCCTTGGTGCCGCCTCCGTCGTTGCTGCTACTGGTGGTCATACTCTAGGCCAGCACTACTTGTATACACGTTTGCAAGTCCGGCTTCAGGTGCTGAAGCCGGACTTGCAAATAATCCGATCACGAAGCCTTGCTAGGGCGTCCTAATCGGATTAGGGCCGCGCCCAAGTGCACTTCACTCACCAAGATGGCGGCGCCATGAGACCGAACTTGCAAACGTGTATAGTTGTCCACAGGTTCCTAGGGGTACGTGCCGATTCGGAGATCCTCCACCAGGGAGCTAAGATCCCAGATGAAAATGTGCAAGGTGATTGGGTTTTTCTTCGAGGAGAGGCAAGCAAGCAGCAAAATTGATTTTGAGGAGAGGCTCATGCCAGCGGCGAAATGACTTTGGGCAAACTAAATGTTGGGCTCCTATTGGCGGCGTGCGTGAACTACAGGTGGCGCTTCTCTAGCTATCATCATCATCGTTTGTGACATCACGGGTAGGACGAGACTGCGTAGATCTTGGATTCTTTGTCTCGTCAGCTCGCTTCATGCGCTGTTTGGGTAACGCGGGGCAAAGCCTGTTTCCGCCCTCTCCCGCTTCAACCGCCTAAGTTACCGACTAAAGAGAAAATTGGAAAGCTATCTCGAAAGCCACGGCCACTATGCCCACCCCTTATGTAATGCCCCGCAAGGAGGTCCGCAAGAGTATGGAAATAAATAAATAAATGTGTTGTGTTTATTTGGTGAAGTGATATTTGTAGTAGGACATTTCACCAAAGCTTAAAACTGTGGCACGCCTAGTCATGCTACAAGCACCTTTGGTGTTGGAAGCACAAGACCAGGCTTGGTCTGGGACCAGTTTATTGAACAACTGCAGCTCAGCTGCTGACATGAAGTACAGACACGCCCCCCGGTTAGGGTTGGCCTTTATATACACAATGCACAGTGTTGTTCCACATCCGGCCAGCTGTAGCCCCCTGCTGGGCTACATATGCAACACTTCTCTTCCCTTATTTTGGAGACAACACACATATTACATACACCACCTGAGGATATCAAGGATAACCATATCTCTCAGGCTTTTGCTTTGTTCTAGAGGATCGCCGTAGGGGAGCGGGTCCTTCTGGCTGTTGAGGAGGAATCGGATCCAGGAAATGGGGAATCGGACCCTCTTCCTCTCCTCTTCCGGAGAATCTGGCCTGCCCACGTTTTTGTTAGTCTCCTCCTCCTCCTCAGGCAGAAATAGATCGGACCAGGTCGCCCTTGACGTCTCCCCTTTACATC
This sequence comes from Ixodes ricinus, assembly GCA_037355805.1. Classification (NCBI taxonomy): domain Eukaryota; kingdom Metazoa; phylum Arthropoda; class Arachnida; order Ixodida; family Ixodidae; genus Ixodes; species Ixodes ricinus. The sequence continues at coordinate 6,606 of JAZHYW010025369.1, read as the reverse complement.
GGAGGTGATCAGCATGACAAAACCTCACTACACTTCCTACGCGAACCAAGAATGTTACATTTGACACACCTCTTAGAATCTTGCCTGGCCACCAATTCACTTTTTCATTTCGCACAGTTCGCACATATACCTCCTGACCCGGTGAAAATACACGGCTTGTTCCTCGCCTTCTATCAGCCCTAATTTTGTTTCGTTCCACTTTATCTTTCCAGGCTGTCACTGCGCATGGTTTGAGCATAGAAATTCTCGTCCGAATTTTCCGACCCAAAAACAGTTCACTCGGCGCTTTTTCTGTGAACGAATGGGGTGTTGTTCGATATGAAAACAAGAAATTGTCGACACGGTGCTGCAATGTTCGTTTACAGCCCGATTTTTCGTCTTCGAGTTTGGCTTTCAAAAGTGCTTTTTTTGTGGTCTGCACTGACCTCTCCACTGCTCCATTTGACTGGGGGTGATATGGTGGTGTGAATAGGTGGCTAACCCCATTCTCCTTCACAAAACATTCAAACTCGTGTGACCTGAACTGCGGGCCATTATCTGTTACTACCACCCTGGGAAGGCCGTACGCCGCGAATACACTTCTTATCGCTTCCACCGTGGCAGTCGCCGTTGTGGTGTTCATGAACTTTACCTCCAGCCACTTGGAGTAGGTGTCCACCATCAGCAGCAGAGACTTCCCCTCGACTTCTGCAAAATCCAGGTGAACACTCTCCCAGGGGTTTGCCGCTATTGGCCACGGTTGAAGCGGAACGGGCTGCGCTGACCCTCGCACACTTTGGCACACCTCACAACGCTTCACTATTTCCTCTAAGTCTACGTCAAGCTGGGGCCACCAAATCCAACTTCGAGCCAACATTTTGATTTTGCTAATACCGGGATGCCCTTCGTGCATGAGTGATAGAACGCTCGGCCTTAGCGACGACGGAATGATGACTCTAGAATTCCACAACAAACATCCTTGCTCGATAGCAAGCTCGTGACGACGGCTGAAATACGGGCGATACTTATCCTCGGTTTCGTTGGGCCAGCCTCGCCATGTCATGTCCCTTACTGCGTTTAGCAATTCATCCTTTTTCTGTTGCTTCAGCCACCTCCTGTGCGGTGAACGGAACTTCTGTTAGTGGTGAAAAAAATTATTTGCTGCTCTTCACCGGCCGTCGTTTCCAATGGCAGTCGCGATAAGGCATCTGCATGTCCCAGACTCCGTCCCCTTTTGTACCTGATAGTATACTGATATGACGCCAACAAATTTTTCCACCGTTGCACCCTGGCTACCGCCACTTGACTGGAATGTCTTTTCGGATCGAACAGCTGCGTCAAGGGCTGATGGTCAGTTACAATTTCAAACTGGCGGCCGAATAAGTACTTGTGGAACTTTTTTATGCCGAAGACTATGGCCAGTGCTTCGCGCTCCACCTGCGCATAGTTCTTCTCGGCTGCCGTGAGTGTGCGTGACGCGAAAGCTATAGGCCGCTCTTCTTGGTTGTCGGCGTGTGCGAGCACCGCCCCCAGTCCGTATGCTGACGCATCACACGTAAGGCGCAAGGGCTTACCGCTATCATAAAGCGCTAGGACTGACTCGTCACTTAAAAGCAATTTGCATTGCCGAAAACTGTTTCCGCATTCTTCTGTCCATTCCCACTTTGCCTCCTTGCGTAGAAGCCGGTACAGCGGCTCGAGAACGGTTGCCGTTCCCGACAAAAACTTGGCATAAAAATTTACTAATCCCAGAAAAGCTTTTAGCTCTGTCACCGAGGTGGGTGCCGGTGCTTCCGAGATAGCTTCAACTTTCTCTTTAGTCGGATGAATGCCGACTTCGTCAATCTCATGGCCTAGATAGCGAACCCGGCGTTGAAGGAACTGGCATTTGTCAGCATTTACTTGAATACCATGGTGACGGAGTGTTTGTAACACCTGCTTCGTGCGCTTCAAACACTCACGTTCTGTTCTTCCCGCAATAAGTACGTCGTCAAGATAGCACACTGTACCTTCCATTCCTTTCAACAGCCGATCCATTACAGACTGGAATATGGCGGGTGCGCTAGCTACCCCGAACGGCAAGCGTTTTGAACGGAACAGACCCAGATGTGTGTTGATGGTCAATAGTTCTTGCGACTGCTCATCCATCTCGAGTTGCAAGTACGCTTTTGACAAATCAAGCACTGTGAACATCTTGCCCCCTGCTAATGACGCGAACACATCTTCAGGCAACGGCAACGGATAGTGCGCAACTGTAATGCAGGGATTAAGGGTTACATGATAATCCCCACACAGTCTAACTGTAGTACCGTCCTTCTTTGGTACTACTACCAGAAGGGTTGCCCATTCGCTTTTCTTGCACGGGGCAAATTATCCCTTTGGCTTCGAGATCACGTAACTCTTCTTCTACCTTGTCTTTGAGTGCGTACGGCACCACTCTAGCTTTACAGAACACTGGTCGCGCGTCTGCTTTCAGCGCAATGGACCCACGGAAGCCCTTAATCTTGCCAAATGGCCCTTGAAACACGTCCTCAAACTCGTCTAACAGTGACTCTTGCCCCGACGCAATAGAATCTATTCTCAACACTTGCGCCCAGTTTAAGCGAATATGTTCGAGCCAGTTCCGCCCGAGCAAGGTTGGCACCGTGCGCTGCTCATCCGCTTTAGCCACCACTAAAGGCAACCTAAAACAAGCGCCTTCATGTTCTACTTTTACCATGACACGGCCCTTTACTGGGACGTTGGTGCCATATGTACGTTCGCAACCTGAATTGCACGGGTTCATACTTCATTTTCGTGAATTGACTTAACAGAACGTTTTCCGGGATAATAGACACGGCCGAACCCGTATCTATTTCCATCGGAATCAACCTTCCGTTCACCCGAATCTCGCACTTTGTACGGTTGACAACCACTTTTATCAAAGGCATACACTTCGACACTGGACACCTCTTGCTCCTCTGTAAAATTGCTTCGTTTAGTTTTACACATCGCAGCTAAGTGACCTATTTTAGAACAGTTGAAACACCTTGCCTTAACGTGCCGACAGTCCCAGGTGGTTGATGTCGCGTTTCGGCAGAAGCCACGAAGGAACGACCAACACGAAGTTCTGTGCAGAGCCAAAAAGCCTTCGTTTATTCTTTTTCATTCCTTTTATACCTGTCGGCCCAGGCAGCATGACGCAGCGATACGTTGGCGCGTAGCCAGCGATAAGATATCGCTTCATCTCTTTTTTCACAAAAGCAAAACAGAACTTCCAATCAGAACTCAGATTGTACAAAAGACAACGACACAAGAAAAGCAAGAAACGCTGTTACATACACTACGCATTTATATAATCACTCCAGCACCTTTTCAAGACTAATACGTATCACTTCAATACAAGACTAGATACATTGACACTTCATTTCAACAATTTCAAACATCTGTCACTCTACTCATCAATACCCAATCTTTTAGGTTTCCTAATTGTTCGCCCATACCGCGTGATGACGACGGGAGAGTCAAAGGACTCTCTTGACGTTACAGGCGCGGGAACCGAGGCACTTGACTGAACCGTGTTCGACACCATCTCGTCCTCCCCTCTATTCATGCTGGCTGGGAAATCGTAGCTTCCTCCGGTTTCTTGTTGCCGCGGTAAAAACCGCAAACTCGTCCTGTTCCGCACTAGGGTTACCCCGGATGATGTTTGTACCTCGTAGGACCTCGGCCTTCTGGCTGGACCCACGACCTCCGCCTTCGCCTTCATGTCCGTCACCCATACCCGATCGCCGATGTGAAGAGTCCGCAACACTTTCGCTCCGTGGCGCTTGTTAAACCCTTGACGCTGCTTATCTCTTGCACTGTGGTCTCTTCGGATCAACTCCGCTTGACTCAGATTTGTTGGATGCAGTTGTTCGGGTACCATGGGCAGTCTCGTTCGAAGCCGTCGACCCATTAGTATCTCAGCGGGACTCTTCCCAGTTATACCCGGAGTCGACCTGTAAGCCAACAACGCAAGGTTAGCATCAGATGACATTTGCATCAATCTTTTGACTGTTTGGACCATTCGTTCTGCCTCCCCATTGGCCTGTGGGTATCGCGGGCTTGTTGTTTGGTGGCAGAAGCCGTACGTTTCAGCGAACCTCCCGAACTCCGACGACACAAACTGCGGTCCGTTATCGGAAATTACCGTTTCCGGGATTCCATGACGCGCAAAAATACGCTTCAACTGCTCGATCACCGCTGCTGTCGTAGTTGATGAAAGAGCTGAAACCTCGGGATATCTGGAGAGATAATCCACCACAACCAAGAAGTCCGCCCCTTTTATCTGACAAAGATCGATTCCCAGCTTCTGCCACGGAAAGTCTGGGGTAGACGAAGGCATCATCGGCTCCGAGCTTTGGTTAGCGAATTGAGCACATACTTCACAGTTACGGACAGTAATGAAAATCTGCTTGCTCAAGCCTGGCCACCAAACGCACTCTCGAGCACGTGCCCGGCATCTGTTGACGCCTTGGTGGCCTTCGTGCAACCGAGACAACACTTCCGACCGTAGTTTTTGTGGCACAATTATCCGGTTCCCGTTTAGCAAAAATCCATTCGCTTCCGTTATCAGAGCTCTGTCCTGCCAGTATGGTTGAAGAAAACAAGGCAGTGACGACTTTCTCGGCCAGCCCTCTCGACATAGGCGTGTTAAAGAATCACAAACCTCGTCCAACCTTTGATACTCTTTTACTTTGCTCAAAAAGTTCTCTCCTCCCTCTAGGCCCATCAAGCAACCTTGCGTATAGCTTGAGACTTCCTCCACTGAAAGAACGCTGTTTCTGTCCGTCTCGGCGAGCGGGGCACGGGACAAAGTGTCTGCTGTGGCAATCAGCTTGCCGGGAACGTAGACGACTTTAAACCTGTACCGCATGAGCCTCAATCGAAACCTTTGTATCCGGGGTGGTAAAATGTCAACTGGCGTTTGCCCCAGCAGCGCCACAAGAGGTTTATGATCGGTCTCGAATACTGCGTCAAGCCCTCTTAGGTATTCGTCGAACCGTTCTGCTGCCCACGTTAAGGCAAGAGTCTCTTTCTCGATTTGCGCATAGCGCGTTTCTGCCGGCGTCAGTGAACGAGAAACAAACGCCACCGGCCGGCGTTCACCCGTTGTTTGTTCTTGTAGGAGAACCGCTCCGAGACCGAAAGAAGATGCGTCTGCCGAGACTATTGTTTGTAAGCTTGAGTTGTACTTGGCCATGCATTCCGCGGAGCAGATCATATCTTTAACGCTAGCCAGCGCCATTTCTTGCGCCGGTCCCCATGCCCACACCGTGTTTTTCTGGAGTAACTCCCGTAGCGGAGCCGTTTTTTGCTGACAGGTGGGGTAGAAAGCGACTTAAGTGGTTGGCCATTCCAAGAACCCTTCTGACTTCAGATACATTGGTCGGAGACTTTAAATCTTTGATGGCTCTAACTTTATTTGCGTCCGGTTTTATGCCTTCTCCGCTTATGCTGTAGCCCAAAAACGTGACTTCTCTGACGTTGAACACACACTTCTCTTTGTTCAGCGTAACATTAGACTCCACCAGCCTGTCGAAAACTTTCCTGAGTCTTTCATCGTGTTCCGCCTGATTCTTTCCGTACACCAAAATGTCGTCCATTAGATTGGCCACGCCAGGAAGGCCTTCTAAAATTTCCGACATCCGTTTTTGAAAATATTCTGGAGCTGACGTTATTCCAAAGGGCAGCCTTGTAAAACAGTATCTGCCAAATGGCGTGATAAACGTTGTCAGTTCTTGGCATGCTTCCGATAGTTTAATCTGGTGAAAACCAGAGTTTGCATCCAGCTTTGAAAAAACTGATGCGTCACCAAGCAGGCCGAGCGTTTGTTCGACTGTTGGCAGAACATACCGTTCCCGACGGACACTTTTGTTTAATTGCGTCAAATCCACGCAAATACGAACCGCGCCTGACGGTTTTAGGACTGGCACAATTCCTGCGCACCAGTCTGTGGGTCCTTCCACTTTACGTATTACGCCTAGCTCTTCCATTTTGGCTATTTCGCTTTTTACAGCTTCCATCATGGGAATGGGAACCCTCCGTGCTGTATTAACAGCGAAAGGTGCGCCGTGCGGCGTGAGCTGGATGGTATATTCCCCTGGAAGCGTACCTAAGCTGTTGAACAGCTGCGGGTACAAAACGTCATAGCGTTCGTTTTTGCCGATGCTATCTACAAATCTAACGACCCCCAAGGACAAAATTGCCGGTAGGCCTAGCAACACTTCACGCAAAGGGCTCATGACATACACTGTTTGACAAGACACCTTATCTTTCCATTGTATTTCTGTCGTAAATTTTCCCAAGACCGTCAATCGTTTTTCGTTTGCCCCCACCAAAATTTCTTCGACTCGATCCAGCTTAGTCGGGATGCCTGGAAACGTACATGGAACAACAGACACTTCGGCACCCGAGTCTACTTTCGCAAAGACGGGAACACCGTTAACGGTTATCTGCACATACCGTGCCTTCGCGGCCGCTGTATCTGCGGGTTGCTTAAACAAATATACAGGTTTTTCTTCAAGGGCAACCCCTCGTACCTTTTGCGGTTCCCGCTCCGGTTCTGCAAACCTTGCTGAAATGGCCTCGGTTGCTGCAGTTGAA
>JAZHYW010025367.1:0-62939 GCA_037355805.1 Ixodes ricinus | reverse complement strand
CCTAGGACGACAACAGTGGCAGCTCGGGAGTGAATCGCTCAACACCGAGGCAGGGTCACGGCAGCCCTGGACGACAGTCGAAAGCCTCCTCAGCCCCGTGAGCCCGACATCGCCATTTGCGGCAGTAGCTATCAAACGCAACATCTCGATTGCTGAACTTGTGGAATATTTGCGGATACATTCTCCCAAACCATTGAGGCACCTAAAGAAACCCCGTCGGTACCAAAACCGCCCACTTTAGCGTTTAGCCCAATGGCAATTGACGACGACTTTACAATGACAGAGTTAAACTACGCGTTTCACGATGTCGCCGACGCGAGGCACCCGGGGTTGACGGCATTACTTACCAAACCATCAAGAACATAGAGCGTGCGCTTCCAGGCCAAGACTGCTGGAGCACCTTAACCAAAATATGGATACCTGACAATCTCGCCGGATGCGGCTACACTCAATTGTGATAGCCATTCCAAAGCCTGGTAAGCCTCTACACATGAACCAACATCATACAGACACCTATATCTCTTGCTTCATGCATGTGCAAGCTACTAGAAAAATGATTCACCGACGAATCAGTTGGCAACTGGAGCGCACGCGGAGCACTACCGACTGAACTATCTGGATTTCGCCAAGGCCGGTCAGCATCAGATTCAATAGGGGACGTTGCATCATCCTTGGAGGAAGCAAAGACAGAAGGGAAGGTAGCCCACGTCGTCTTCCTCGACATACACCGCGCTGCTGATGCACTTCCGCACAGTGTCATTCTTGAGCGCCCAGAGCTCATCCCGGGTCGGAGGATCGGTCTCTACAATTCGTTCGAGCATTTCTAAGTTGTAGAACATTTCAAATACGAATGGGTGGACTTACACCAGCACAACACGCTACCGTTACCCAAGGTGCCTACCGCAAGAGATTGTGCTCAGTCCGTTACTGTTCAACATAGTAATGGCGGGACTTCCCAATTCTCCACAATTCCGAAGCCATCCCCAGTCAACTGTGCCATCTACGCAGATGACGTAGCCTTGTGGTGCACAGGTCCTACAGAAATGCTCCACGACCGTACAAGCCAAGACTGCAACAAACCTGAATGTTGCTACCTCACCTTTTTCATCATGCCGGCCTTGCTGTCAGCAGCAAAAACAACAGTTCTTACATACCGACCACGAGGTCGATTGAAGGAAAATATTCTACTTTACAAGATTTATGGCAACCGGATCAGAAGAGAATCACAAGTTCGCTAGCCTTGGAGTCATAATCGACGATCAGGTCAACTGGCGGCCGGCGGTGCAAACGGTGCTAAGAAGGGCGGCACGGAAATTGCACTTGGAGACGCTATGCCGAATCGCCGGTCAAAACTGGGGCTGCAGCCAGCAAGACAATGACGACTTTATCGAGGTCTTATTGTTAATAGAATTATGGCGTATGCCCTTGCCTCTCCTGAATCTTCAACAACGACAATGGACGATGCTGGAGACGTTTCACAGGAAAGCGATGACCGTATATGCCTCAGCCTGCCCGCTTCATCAAAGAACGTTCCCACCCTGGTAGAGGCGAGCGACTCCCCGCTTCAACTACAGGGCAAAAGAACGGGCTTTGCGCCAGATAACAGAGACTTTGCTGGTACTGAGTCTTCATACGCCTTGCTAAACTCTCCAGTGACTGCAAGGTCATCCTCCCACTTCGGAAAGGTGGCGCCAGACCTTCCTGGATACTTCATCGGATGCCCGAAGGGCAACGTACCCCCATCCCGCCTCCAGCACCGAGGGGACAACCACCATCTCAAAATAGCGACAGACATTCTCGACCTTCCAAGACGGAAAAAAGTCGCAGAGACGGTAGCTCGTTATATTGGAAACGAAACAATCAGCACCTACGCAGATGTAATTCATGTTTACACAGATGGCAGTGCTGAAAAGGCGAGTTCGGCCACAGCAGCCTACAAGTGCGTCCCTGAAATGGCTTGAGTTGTAAAGATCGGCAGGAGCAATTGCACTAGCTCAACGACAGCCGAGCTTACAGCTATATGGCTCAAGCCATCGCATACAAGCGCTAAAATACATAAACTCAACAAACCTTGCTGTCTTCACTGACTCGAAAGGCGCACTAATGCAATTGGCAAAACCTCAACACAGCTTGTCCCCTTGCAAAATCTATCGCCCAACTCACACGGAAAGCAAACGATGCAGGGGATCACTATATACTTCCAGTGGATTCCATCGCACATTGGGAATTCCTCAGGAGAGCGAGGAAGCAGAACCGCGTCCTTGCCTTGGCAGCACACAAAGATTCCTGCCCAACGATTGCTATCCATAAGTACAACTCCGCACGCACGTCACAATCCACCAAGAATTAACAAAAACAACACCCTGACGCAGAAACGGCAGCTGGTTATCCACCTTTCCCCGATACAAAGAAAAAAATTCAACCGTAAACAAGAATCCCCGCCAGTTACACAGACTGAGAACGGGTTGCTCGAACGCCAACGTCCGTTTGCACCTCCTCAGACGGTCAAACACAAAAGATTGCAGCTCATTGCAATGAACCCCGAAGACGCCGACCATATATTTTGGACCTGCCCAGGCGCTTGAGGATCAGAGAAAGATGCTACTAGAAACCCTCGGAAAACTTCTCACATCGACGCCAAGCACAACACAGGAAACTCCTATTCCCGAGAGGATCACGGGCCAAGCGGTCCACTGCACTCCAGGCGGTGCTTGACTTCGTGGATGAGGCAGGACTCTCATCTCGACTTTGCCGAAAAATAACAGCCTGATCAGCGCAAATCACGACATCGAGAACCCGCCCTGACTGTTTAATGCGCCCTGCCTAAGGGGCTACCGTACAGTTTTTTCGTGTGTGCGTGTGCTTTTTCAACCTTTTCTACCTATATCTTTTCCCCCTCTCCCTCTCCCCTGGACGAACAGCTGACCCCGCTTGCGGGAGACTAACCTTTCGTTCCCACGCGTTTCCCGTTTCCTTCCTTTTCACTATATTTATTTTCTTTGGCCCAAAATAAACAGCAACCCGCCGTATTCATAAACATTCCCCTACTCCACTCCAAACTCGACTCGACTTGAGTGGAGTATGGACGCGCGACTCCACTCGAAGCGCCATTGGTATTCACAGACGCGAATCGGCACTCACTCGAACTCGAGATTCCGATCTCCACTCCAACAAGCTTGAGGACGTCTGGGAGCGAGATTATAGCCAAACGTTTTATTCAAAACACCATTTTCACGTGAAAAATAAATATATTCGTTCGTGTTATCTAAAAACGTGTACCATACAAACATCGAATTAGTGAACTACGAAGTTTTATCAAGGCAGCGTAAAGTTTAGACGTGTTTGAGCGATAAAACGGACAAAGTCGTTATCTTGTCTGGCAACATGCGCATTCGCTGGCTGCGTCCTGCGTCTTGTCGTTCTCCGTTCCCTCGTCGATAGTCCTCGATCTCGTCCCTCGGTCTTTCTTGCTATCGCCGCCTGTTGTCTTCCGTGCAGCCCTGCTTCGTCGCCTCGCCGCCTCGCACGACGAATCATGGAGGACCCCAACGGCAACGACTCGGAAATGGCCGATACCGAAGAGCGGGCAGGGGTTCGTTTTATTTATACTGCGGAGGAGAAGGCGCTCCTCCAAGCGCTCGTAACCAAGCATGCGCGAGTTCTCGAAAACAAAAAGACAAATAACTACTCGAAGGAGGCTAAACTTAAAGCTTGGGAGAAACTCAGCACCGAGTATAACAGCCAGCCAAACGTCCGCCCACGAAGCGCTAAGCAACTCAAGAAGCGTTGGGAGAACGAAAAATCCAGGTACAAAAAACGAAGTCCGACGAGACGAGAGACATCCACGCCACGGGTAAGTCGACCATTTGCATATTTGGTAAACCGTTCCCGATGTGTAAAAAGTAAACATCGGAGAGAAGTCCTTTTCGGCCAGAACAATGCTATGTGCACGACGTCGTGCACCTTGTTGGGTCTCGTATAAAACGAATTGTCTAAACGAGTTCAAAGCTGTAGCGTAGCAAAGTAATGTGTCCGCTTCATACGCATGCAGCGGATCGAGGTTCGATCCAGTGGGCCTACTACTACTTTTCTTTTTTTACATATTTTTTTGTAGAACATTTGGCGTTGACATTTCTTTTTGTACAATCACCACTGAAAAAAATTAGGTCTCCGCATCTTGCGGGAAGCCTATTCTAACAAAGTGCCCAGCATTCAATTGCCCATAAGAAGGTTCCAGGTGGTTGAAAGTAGTCCTCCACTGGGTTGTGCCAGATTCTCTCTTAGTTGGGTTCACTCTAGTCCCCCTAATAATTGTTTTTATTTCGCACGAAGGCGTTTCGAAAATTCATTCTGCACTTTGAATTGTTCGTCCCATACATTGTTCACACTTTCTCCAATGTGAGCTTCAAATTTTTTGGTTTGTCACAGGAGGTGGGCCACGAACAAGCCGGCCGATGAGCCCCTCACTCATTCTTGTGGGAGCGGCGGCAGACCACATGGAGACACAGGTCACAAATCTCTGCGACAGCGACAGGGCAAGAGACCGGCCAGTGCTGTCGCTGCCTCCGGCCGCAATGTTTGAGGCGATGGTGCGAGGCACTGAAGGCGATGATAATCACGCCCGCTGGAATGACGTGCCAGGTAACTGGGGGCTTTTGGATTGGGATAAATTTGCACCAACATGTCGAGGATGGGTACTGTGAGCCGTAACATGTCTACTCGTATTTGCTACTCGTATCATTTTAACAATGAACCTGGAACAAAAAAAAAAAAGGCACCCAAGCCTTTTTTTTATTGCTCGGCAACATCTACACTATTGTACATATCTTCGAGGTTTCAAAATTGAAAATGCGAGCAGTGGGTCGCGACGTAGTACTGATAGTACTGTGAATTGAAACCAAAACTAGTGGTTAATACACCTGTTGCAAAGCGTACAGCGCCATGACGGCAGAGAATTTTGGGAAGACTCTGTACAGATCACGTGCCTTCTCGTTGCGCTTCCGCGACATCGAGTGAGTCGCGGCAGCTGCCGCCAGCAGCAGTCGCAGCCATCCGCCCTTCCGCCAAACCGTCGTTGGCGGCATACCGTATCTGTGGCAGTGTAAGCAAGCGCATGTCGACAGGTGAAGCTATTCACTTATTTAAATACTTTATTCATCGCAACTTACCTTCACGTCTTGCAATGTCACCGAATCCACTTATTTTGCACCGCAACCGTGGCACAGTTCGACTAGGTTCAACGAAGCGTTTGTGTAGCAATCGATGGAGCCAGTGCAAAGGAGAGGGATGAGAAGGGGCAACCTCGCAAAAGATAGCCAATAAGATACCTTCTCTTGCATTTCCGTGCACCTGCTTGCGTATGCCACATGGTAGCGGGAGGAAGGACGATGGCAGAACAGCACAACACATGAGTCTCAAACACAGCTGTGGGGGCTTGGAGACCCTATATAAACACGAACCTCTGCGCAATAAATTTCATCTGTGTTTGAGACTTGCGTGTTGTGCTGTCACTCTTTTCCCTAGTCTCGAAGTTTTCGCCTTAAATTTTTGTTAAATTTTCACCACCTTGTTTGTGCCCCAACTTTTTGTTCTCTGCTGCAAGTTAGCGGCAAGCTTGCACACATTTGCTCTTAACAAAGTGTCTGCCATAACAACCGTCTGAGTGTACACATGTTGTGGTGTCCCCTTTGAGGAAGGTTTACATAGTGCAGTTACTCTTGTTTGTTTCTCGGATAGGAATTTGATCCCATCAGCCGTCTGACATGGCAAGGTCTGTCGTTAACCAACTGAACAAAACATGCTATTGGGGCAAAATCGCATGTAGTCAAAGCACGACGTGAAGTTGAAGCAGAGGGACACAAATTATATGATAATGCGACCGTAAACTATCCACAGTGCTAGAAGTGGTGCAGAGCATAACCCATCGGACAAGCTCTGTAGTTTGCCAACGCCTAGCTTTGAACATTTCTGCGAAAGGCCCATGTGGCTGTTGGGTCTCCTCCTCTGTCTACTTGCTCTTCCCCTAGCACTCACAGTGCCAATGTGTTCTGCATGCCCAGATGCTCCTGAGCCGTCCGCCTCACCTCTCCAAGAAAGCAGCGTTGGAGCTGCGTGTGCGACTCCGCCGGCAAGGGGTATTACTTGCCCCGTGCTGAGCTGCCAAGCGGGGCATCCAGAAGAGCTGGAAGCCGCATCGCAGCATTGGAGCGGATCATGGCTCCCGAAAAGGATGCCCGTGTCGACATCCTCGAGAGGGAAGATCGGCGGAAAGAGGCGCAACATTTAATGGAAATGCGCATACTGCGAAACAAACTTTTCGAGCAGCGACGGCGCGGACGGGCAGAGTTCCAGCTGCTCCAGCTGGAGAGAGAGATAAAGTTGGAGCAGCTGGCAGCCCTGCGCTGCAAGCAACAAGGGTGTGGCAACCACAATTAAATTTGGGTTCTTTCAGTTTAGTAGCATTCTGAGGATTTACTTATTTATTTTAATTATGTGCGCTACATTGTAGTCAAACGGTAGAACCAAATGTGTTTTGCATATTCGGAAGTTGAATGAAACAGCACACTAGAATTGAAGGAAAGGGCAGGTCTTTCGTTAGCTTTGTGCTAGCGACAAGTCTCCCAGAATATGTTTGAGTGACCAAATACCCAGAATTTGATTTAAGAATCACTTTATTCGAGCGCTTACTACTGGATTCGTGTCCGAGTATTTGCACGAGCCAGTGACGGGTCAAGAACGGAGTACAAGCTGGAGAGGAGAAATAGGACGGAAGCTTTAAGTGGAGAGGAGGTTTCTCCTCTCCACCTCAAGCTTCTGTCTGCTTCCTCCTCTCCAGCTTGTACACTATTCTTGACCTGTCATTGACTATAAACATGTGCTTCTGCTTGAATATCCCTATTGGAAGCACAGTGCGATGATCTGTGTGCGTTTCAGCGAGCCGTTGATTGTGTCGACAGGGTCTGGAGGTGATGGCAGTACATGAGGGCGCAGCCGCCTCCGGCGTCGGGGGACTGGTGGAGAGGGTAGAGCGGGTGGGCATGGCTCTTTTCGCAGCCGGGCCAGGTTGTGCAGTGCAGCACAGGCGGTGATGATGAGGGCTGACCGTTCCGCCTTGTACTGCAGCCGCATGTCCAGGCATGGGAAGCGTCGCTTGAACACTCCAAATGCCCGTTCGACCGAGTTCCTTGTTTTTAGGTGAGCTGCTTGGTACCTATGTGGTGCAGCATTGGTAATGGAAGCAACGTCGTAAGATAAAGGTCTTCAGGTGTAAAAATCGCCACTGCTGCAACCATCAGTATGGTTCAGTAACCTGTACAGTACGGCCCATTCGTGCTAGCTGCATTTTCTATTGCTTGCCAGAGGCTACTGTTCTGCATACAGTGTGGTTTTGGCTGGTGTTTTCTACATTACCGTCTTAATTTAAGTTCTTGGCCCTAGTCAAATTCTAGTGACAAAGAGCAACAATTGACACCGACTAACTGTGAAGGACAACAAATGTTCTCGAGGAAAAAAAAAAGACAAAACTAAAATGTTGTTTGCTACATACTTTTGAAAAAAATTTGTCCACAGGAAGTGAATAATGCCAGATTTTGTTTTGCCATACAAAGGCCCAAAGGTCATGAATCTAGCTGTGACAAAGATTTGCAGAACTAATAGTAACCAATAGGAACACTGGCTACTGCATCACTTCTTGTTAGCTGTTCTGAACTTCATGCCATTATTTCTTCAAACAAAGTAGTACGTACCTGCCCTTTGGGCTGTTGGCTACACCTGGGCTGGCCAGGGGCGTCAGAAGAAATGACATGCAGGCATAGCCTGCATCTCCGAGCAGCAGGCCAGGGATGCGCTGATTCTCGTACAGGACCCTTGCACGACTGTTGTCGAATATCCTGCTGTCATGCACGGAGCCCGGCCACCTAGCAACAAGGTCAAAAAACTGCAGCTGGGGTCCTGTGATGGCCTGTGGATAGGAAGGAGCAGTACAGGGATGAGCAGGTTGCCATGATATGAACACAGAAGTGCTCAAGCTAAAATTTCTACTGTGATTGGTATATTTTTGACAAAGTGCATCTGCAAGCTTCGGAAATTAACTAGCACTTGAGTTCTCGCAGTTTTATGTGACGTAAGCTTCAATGTGGCGTAATGCCTAGGTTTTTCAGGCGGTATAATAGAACAGAATTTGAGCACGGGATCAAATCTCCCTAATATTTTCTTCGAAAAGTATAATTCAAGGGGAAAATACTATAAAACATGAGCGTTTGCTATAAAATAACAAAAGCCATCTCGGCACCCAATCAAATGTTTGTTTCCACACACATAATACATAATTCTTGGTTTTGAACCCTCTCTAGCTGGCCCACCACCACTCTGCACAGTCGCAGAGTGCAGATCTCTTCACAAGTTCTAGTATATATCAGTCACAATATCGCCGAGCTTTCACGTGCGACGCCGCGTCTTGGCGTGCCGTTGTTTTCAACTTTTTCGCTGTCGCTAACAGCACAAACAGAAGTGAACTTACCTGCACGTTGAGGGAGAAGAACCCCTTCCTGTTCCTGAAGACTTCCCCATTGGGACCGCCAGGTCCCTTTATTTTGACGTGGGTGCAGTCGATGCATCCAGTCACACTGGGGAACTTCCCGATGTTGTAGAAATCCCGCATGACATCGTCGCAGTCGCCCTCCGGGAAATCGACGAGGCGGGGGAAGAGAGTCTCGGCGATGACCCGGGAGACACGCTCGATTACGCGGCACACCGTCGGCTGCGATACGTTTACGAGGTCGCCCGTAACTACTTGAAAAGTCCCGGCGCCATAAAATCTCAGCGCTACGAGGAGCTGGAGCATCGGGGACAGTGGCAAGCCGCGACTGCTCTCGTTTGCTTCCAGCGGCAGGCACTGGAGGAGGCTTACGACCGTCGATTTTGTAAAACGATATCGCACCAGGAACTCCCAGTCGTTGAAATGCTCCAGCGGATTGAGCCGGTCCCGGCAACGTCGTCTCGGCACATCGACGTCCTGGTCGGGGTCTCGGTCGTCATGAAGAACTTCGTCCGTTCTCAACAAGAAGTCGACGAAGTCGGCGAACGATGCGTCGGCCGCCATGACACTGAACGCACTCGAGTGACTCGAGTGGCCGTTCAAGGTAGCTCCGGCGCAGACTCGAGATCTCGAGTAAATTTTGGAGTTTCGAGTGGAGATTTTGGAGTCGAGTGGAGTTTCGAGTGGAGATCTGTTTATGAATCGCAAAACCACCCTCAAGTCGAGTTTCGAGTCGAGTTTCGAGTCGAGTAGCGTTTAAGAATACGGCGGTGAGTGTGCTACTCCTGGACGTTGGACGGCGGATTCGGCATCAAACCTCCTCAAGACTTCTTCCTGGGAGCGATGGATTTCGCTCTTCGAATGTTTCATGGGGCATGTGGTGCTCACGCACTGCCCTCGGAATGTCGTCGATACCTGCTCCGCCACTGCCTGGGAGTGGAGTGTCAACAGGTCTTCGACACGTTGCCTTCCTCCCGCGCTGTCGCTGTGCCGTCGCCAGCAACGACGTCAGCAGCAGCCGCTTCTAGAACTCCGACGAGAGACGTCTACCAAGAGGCTGTCGACACCCTCAGCGCGCACTTCAAAAAGTCGTGCAACATCTGACCTGGAGCGTCACCGGTTCCGCCAGCGTTATCAACAGCCCGAAGAATCATTGTCAGATTATTTGACTGCCCTACGGGACTTGGCAGTTCCGACCAACTTCGGTCCTCAACAGGACAAAACATCAGGGAGCAGTTCACGGCTGGAGTTCTGTCCACTAACATTCGAGAACGGCTGCTCCTGGACAGCAACATTCCTTTCGAGCAAGTTATCGAGATCGTCCTAAACATTGAAAGGACCAAGATTGAGGCTAAGGAGCTGACCATTGCCACTGGAAACCAACTGACCTGCAACGTCACTCACGCCGCTCAAACGGTCGATCGCCGTCGACAGTCTTCACGTGGAATTTCATCTTCCCGTCAGTCATCGGGGCAGAATTTTTCCCATTGGCATGATAAACGGCACAGTCTATCGTTCCACCAAGCCTCACGTGAGTGTGTTCCTTCTACCCTGAGTAAATCTGCCTACCCTGCCCAGTTGCATAACGACCAGCGCGCGATCGATTCCATCGAGAGTAATGACTCTGGAGCATCGAGCTTTTCACACACGAACGCCTAAGTGGCACGAGGCAACTCATCGCGACGATTGGCTTTGCGTGAATTGTGGATTTGGTGTTGACCGCTGCCAAAGCTACGATACCCTTTTGACCCACAGTACCACGTGAATCGGGGCACCACCATCGGCTCCTATCAAGCAGAAAAAATAATGAAGCAGACCAATTAAACCAACCATGGTAGCCAAAGACATGGCGCAAGCGATTTGGGGTCGCGTGGGACTTGCCCGAAGGACTTACGGGGGCAAGGTGGCACCGAAGGACAAACAAAAACAAAATGTGGTGGTCCGGAAGGAACTGAGTCCCTTCAAAGTTGGCCTCGTCATAGGTAAATGAGTTCAATCTGTTCAATCATATGACTGTATCCCCATGAGCTGTTATTAGATTAGTATTTTTCTGTTGTCTTTGCAGAAACAGTGCAACATTGGGAACACCAGAACAAGGTGCCTGTTCAGCAAGTCATCACTAACATGTCGACAGTCCTGTCACAAAAGATCCAGGACTCCCGAAAAGCTCTGAGGCGCCTGGGTTTTGAGGATTTTTAATCTTCATCAGCCGAAGTACTTAATTCTGCTCTACAAGCACTCTCAACTGCAAAATAAAAGTAAGAAAGACTAACATCTGGCTTTGTTTTTGTGCATCTATATGACAATGGTACTGTTTGCAAGTGGTACCACTAGCAAGCGGAGTGGTTCCACAAGTGGTACAACTTGCAAGTGGTTTATTGAACAGGTACCATTTGCAAGTGGTAACAGTAGCAAGTGGTACCACTAGCAAGTGGTATCACCTGCTAGTGGTGCCTGTTCAATAAACCACATGAAAATGGTACCACTTGCAAAAATTTTCACTTGGGACGTGTCACCTCGAGGAAGTGCTCACGGAGGCGTGTGTTGACGCACCTACCGGTCTGTCCGACGTACCTTGCCCCGCAGGTAGAAGGAATACGGTACTCCACCTTCTCGTCGCAGGGGACAAATGGGTTGGTAACTTGGTATGCTGAATGGAGCAGACGTTGCGGGCACTGCTGTCATTGACCTTTCGGCAAAGTTGTTTTAGGCGTGTCTTGCTCGAGGAAACAACGGAAGTACCATACCGCGCTGCGATGGTCTTCAGGCGGTGAGAGGCGTTATGGACGTAGGGTATAGTAACCACCTGAGACGTCCTTCTTCTGGGAGACCGAGAGCTCGCGGAACCTAAAATTAGGCGAATGAGGGTGGTCGAAGATCTTTAGGGTACCCAGCCTTGAGGAGGCGTTCTTGCTGTGTTGATAAGCTGTTTCTACAATGTGGACACTGGACTTAGCACGGGTGGAGAGAAAGAGGGACTGGACAATACCATGCTTAACCATTTTAGAGTGTGAACTACAGAAAGGGAGTACTGTTTTTTAGAACGTTGTTTGAAAGCCCAACATAAACCAGAAGGTAGAGGATTTGTGTTGACGCATCTACCGGTCTGTCCGACGTATGCGTCGGACAGACCGGCTAGGTGCGTCAACAGTCAACATTCGCCTCCGTGAGCACTTCCTCGAGGTGACATGTGCGTCTAGTGACTCTCTTCCAGAGATGGCAGTAATGACATTACTGTAATGGAATTACAGTAATTAAATTACTTTTCGAAGTAATGAGTAATGTAATGAATTACTTCTCTAGGCTAGTAATTTAGTAATGTAATGAATTACTTTCAGGCAGTAATCTCGAGAAAATTACTCATTACTTTTGAAATTACTTTTGTCCTAAATTAATAAGTTCGTTTGCAAGCTTTAAAAAACAAGAAAAATTATTTCGCATGGTGAAATGTTGTGAAAGAGCATCAGAGTAAATAAACGACGGCCAACTGGGTGCAAGCCTCGTAGCGAAGAGCTGGATAGACGCACAAAGGAGGGCTGGATAGACGAAGGAGAAAAGCTTACGTGTAGACATCGCTGGAAGGCAACGGCTTACGAACTCTAGGCACGACAGATTCACGGCGTCCCGTAATCGTCGAAGATGCTATACTTCGTTCATTCCTAAGCTGACAGTGCGATTGGAGACTGCAAGCTAACCAGAATCCAATCAAACAACCTTCTTTTAATCATGTCCCGTCCTTTCTCTGTGCGTAGGTATGAACGAGAGCGTGGTTACGTGGCGAATGATAGACGGGTGACTGCTCCAACGAACCCGTAGCTTCCACGTACATCCAGCTGACAGCGCGTCAGCTAGGGATGAACGGCCTGCCCATTCTACAAGGCGACGGGCACATTACCAGTGAGTTAAACATAATTTAAAACCTGAGAGGACGGGACAAACAGATCCCCAGCCTTGACTTTCGTCAGCAAGGTCGAACCGTAAGCTTCGACCATTGCTGAACAACAAACGACCGGATAGCATCGTCATTCAAAATGCCCTGCCAAATCCCCGAACGTTTCTGTGCGTCCTCGAGCAAAGCATGTGCCGCTCGTGGTATGCTTCTGCCTTCCCTGGGAAGTTTCATCGAGAATAAGCCTACAAGCAGATATCGCCCCCCCCCCGTTTGTTGGGAAAGTACACAATTTAAGAGCTCGTGTCCTTCCTCAACTGGTGACGCTTCTGCTTAGCATTATCCATGGCCCTTTGTGTGACAATGCGCAAAACTTGGACTTTTCGGGGGAATGCTCCTTCGACAGAGGAATGACCGCGAATAGGTCAACTATACTCGGCGACAACTTTTCTTGGCAATGCAGTGGAGGGTACGGGCACGCGTTCCCTTTCCCCATTTTGAACGCTATATTAAGTTGTGCGCGGGCTCTCCTCCTCTCACTGCATTTCCAAGAAAAGTTGTCGCCGAGTATAGTGCTCCTGGGAGAATGGAATTAGTAGCGTCCGAGGCAGAAAGGAGACGTTTCATGTGACGACTCCTTGCCAGAACGAGCTACCATTGCAACTTCTAAATCAGCGAGACGAAAATATATGACCCTTTTAGTAGGAACCTCCTCCGTTGAATGAACAGAAAAACCGGTTAGTCGACTGTCTTTCTAGTCACATCTAAAGCAATTCCATCATGTTTAACACTTATGTCGTGTGCGCCAGCAAAACCACTGTTCAATATGGTTCACCTTGAGGCAGATTAGGTTGTTGCAGTGTAAACAGGAAGATGTGAGTTTTGGTGCATATAGACCAACTCAGTTCTTTGACGTGACATCACTGCGGTGGCGCTGCTGTCGGCGCTGCGCATGCGCACGCCTCGCTCCCGGATCTGGTTCCTGCACGCGCGCTGTGTGGGCAAACGAGGGCTTGTTTTGTAAACACTGTGTTGGTGTATATGATAAATAAAAATAGCACGAATTACTGCCTCGAGGTATTTCAAAGTAATGTCAAGTAATTTCAAAGTAATTTAATTACTTTTTGAAAGTAATTGTAATGTAATGTCATTACCTTTAGTCTGCGGTAATTTGTAATGTAATTTCATTATATTTGCAGTTTTCAGAAAAGTAATTAGTAATGTAATTTAATTACTCTTTGAAAGTAATTTGCCATCTCTGCTCTCTTCATCCCACTGTGGAGCACAACTGCATTTGTTCGAATTGTGAGCCGGACTTCCATGCTCCTCGAGTCATCGGGAGACACAAGGACAGACTAGGATGAGAAATTAATGAGTCCTTCAGAATTGCCGGGGATGATTTGAACTATGCCTCACCCTGCTTAGGTTAACTAAAACAGAGGTTGAGTTTCTGAAAGAGGAGTTGGAGCGGTGAGCACAAGCTGGTTCTGCGCTTCTCTTTTCTTTTCCGGCGGTGTTTTATTCTTCTTTTTCTAGAGGAGATAAGAAGGTCCTTTTTCTTTCTTTTTTCATTTTCTTTTAATTTTAATTTGAGTATCTTGGTTCTTTTTCTTTTTCCTTTTTTCAACGAGGTTATCTTCTCTGTTTTTGCGGGTTTATTCCACTTTTATCCGATGGTGGTTTAGAGAAGCGCTGACCCATTGAGGAGGGATCCTAAATGTTGGTTGCTAATTGAAGGAACTGTCCTGTCTGTGTGTGTCCGTCCCTATGTGTTTTATTCTTTCGTGTTTTGAGATATCGTGCTTCCCTAGAAATGGTAAATTGCAGGTGTTGTTTGAAGAGTTTACCAATATACTTATGCTGATTTGATGCAAAGTGAAAGGCAGTGCACAAATATGTTTCGTTCTGTAAAAAAAACAATAAAAATTAAATCGTAATTGAAGCATCACGTAGCGACGCAGCTATACTCTATTTCACCTTATGATGTACCACAGGAAAGGCTACAAACGCGAGCTCTTTTCTTTGGGGCACACCTCGGCGGCGCAAGCTCTCGAGCATTAAGGGCAGCTTCCAACGCTATGAGTTCGAGCTTCTAGCCTTCGCTGCGGTACAACATAAGGTGAAACGGAGTATAGTCGATAACAGTTCATACTATAAAGTTTTCATGGTTGCTTTAGCTTTTAACTGTAATATCGTGTGTCTAAAAGATGCTGAAATTAGCTTAATTACTCCTACTAGATCTTGAAATTGAAGTGCTGATACGAGATTTTGAAACATAAACACGTAAAACCAGGAAAAATAAATTTTATATGCAATATTTTACGATCACCTAATCTTCGCAGCCTGTGCTTCAAAAACACCTGCAACAATCACCGGATAATCCTAGGATGACAACTTTTTTCTGCTTCCATTTGTTCTTGTAACACGGATGACAGCTATTCAAGAATAGTTGCAAGACGTTGCAGTTTTTAAGCCCAATAAGAAATGCTGTGTCATTGGAAGTACTGATAAAAATAGAACTGTGGAAAATTTCTTACATAGTAGTTTCAGCCTGTATTTAGTTATAAAGATAAATACGCAAATTTTCAGACTCGATGGTTGAGTTACACTTTTACCTAACATAAACGAATGCTAAAGATTTGTAAGCGTCATTGAGACAGGTGTAACACATAAATATATAAACTGTGTAGCCAACATCCTAATTCTACAAAGGCAGAAGCATATGGGTCCTACAGAAGAGTTTTACGCTTTTTTTGTGCATATTTTGTGCTCGACATTCTATTTATAACACGACTAGCCTTGTGTCCTTAGTGCTAGTTCAGATGTCTGGAATTCCATTCTAATTGTTAACTCCCCTTTTCCCATTCCCTCACAGTAAATCGATTTTCAATTACGTTTCAAAACAATTAAAGTGAGTATGCACCTGACCCTTACGAGTTCAGTTCTCAAAATTACAAAAGCGGTGTTCACAACTATTTGAAAGCCGATAGAGATACAACTGAATGGGTTATATAAGTCACACTTCAGAACACAAACATAATTAGTGACATTTTGAAGTAACCCGAAATTGAGGTATACGAAAGTAGACACTGAGAGACGAAAGAGAAAATGTCTCAAAATCGCAGTTTTCAGAAGTAAGGCAGTGAGCTACTTTTCCCCCGAATTAAATGTAAACTTTTTCCTCGTCTCGAAATGATACCCTCTTACAGCCCCCGAATTGTAACGTGTAACGTAATCTACATGTAGTGGTCAAGTTATGACTTTCAAATTATGTCTGTACATTTAACTTCTACCGAGACAATATCAGTACGAACTATAGTCGGTGACAAGTTGGGAGTTCGAGGAAGCTCCACCCATCTCTTCCCACTTTAGCCGGGCGAACGTAAGAGAGGAGGTGACCTCCTCTCCAGCATTCGCTGTGCTAAAGTGGGAACAGGTGGGAGGAGCTTCCCTCAACTCCTAACCTGTCACCAACGATAGTTCACGGGAGTGCATGGGGCGTAGGCAGGGAGCAGGCAGATGAGTAGGTGACTCCGACAGCTGAACTAACATTTCAAAACTTCGTAGCATGTACAAACACAAGCCACAAAATAAGTAAAAAAACACAAAAAACATCCCTATTTGCGGGCCGACAATTACCTGCATTGGCTGTACACCAGGCATCAACAGCGGAAACCGAGCGGCTGCCGAAACGAATGAAATATTTCCCATGAAAACAACAGCGATAATCATCGCGGTAAAACGAAAGTGGGGCTTCATTCTGCAAACGGTGAACAGCAACTGCACCATCGATGTACGGCCACGTCTCACGGACAGCTGCGAGCTTGGCAGGATATGTCTCAACAGCCTATTTTTTTATATTTTGGCGTTTTTGTATAGTTTATTTAGTATATTCATCCCTACACGGACAGTACGGCGGAACTTACAAGCTCGCCGGACGAATCCACCACCTCCTTTGCATCACCTTACTCCGCTCTCTGCGCCCGGGTGTGGGTGCGAGCCCGATCACAAGGCGATAACGTAGTTTCCACTGCATTGCCAGCATAGGGGAAAGGGTAAAAAAAAGAAGAAAAAAGACACTACGTAGAAACACAGAATGCCTGAAAGTTATGCCAATGTGCTTTGGACGTTCTGAAAGCATGTACTTTTCCTCGCTTCTGAGCGAATGGTATGACAATAGAGGACATTGCACTAGAGAAAATGGAGGGAGAGAAATTGCCTCTCCGTCTCACCCCGCTTCGTCGCCTGCTGCGTAGACTGAGCAGCACCTAACATCCGGCTGGCGTGCAAACACGTTTCAAAATCGCGTGATTTCGACAATTTCCGGCGCAAATGCACCTGTGCAGGTTGTCGTACAGTGTTATACACGATAAAATGACTAACCGCCGAACAAAATCTTGCTGTCCCTTGACGTACAATAATAATAAAAAAATGAGAACACCTCTGTAAACAGAGTGGTCGGACTGTCGTCTCCGGCGATTATTAAATGCGACTGCTCTATGGCGTTTTCAGATAAGATCGAACAACCATGTCCAATGACCATTTTTAATTTTGATGAAAAAAATATTTTGCTGGGTCCATGCCAAGAGAAATAAAAGAATCTTTGTTTTGGGGAAAAAAATTGTCTGCGCGAAAGCAATTTGTAAGCAGCCTCTCAGTCACGTGCACGTTTTGCGTATCGCGCGATGTTGGCATTTCAAGCAACTTCCACAAAAAAAAAAAAACTGTTTCGGCTAAGGGTTTGGAGTTATTTGCTGACAAATTAGTCATAGAAAGGATTGACAAGAAGTATTACCCATTAAAGTGTTAGGGTCGTTATCTTGAGAAAAAAATTGCAAATACGGCACATTGAGCAATAACGCTCTAGATTAAATATTTTTTTTCTCCGTATCTGAAAACGCTAAGGTCTTCATACTTTCCCTGTGTGTTTCCCTGTATATAGTTCATCTGTGCATGAAATATCATTGTCCTGGTTAACGGGATAATTTTACAAGAATTGCTCACACAGGAGCATTTGACTAAAAATGCATTATTTGGAAAATCATTTAAAAAAAAAGGCCATCTTTAATTTTCTTTAAACTCTCCGAAATTAACGTTTATAATATGTGCTAACAGAATCTGCAAAAACATAATGCAATATTTGTGTGGCTTTGAAGTTATAAAGCGAGAAATATGGCCAAATTGACACTAACGCAGTTGCCATAAATGGGGCGTGCACATACCGATTCTTTACAATTTCATCATTATTCAAAAAAACAAAAAAACGTAAAATTGCTACGTGGTGGTCAGGAAAATACAAATTGACAGCACAGAGGTGGACGGTAGTTTTGAAGGGAAAATTCCTAATACATTTTCGTACATCTGACCCAAAAATGCCGATGGGCCGGAGCGATCGAGAGGCGCCACCCTGCAACATGCTTCGCGGTGCCTGTTTCAACAGCCGGCGTGTAGCGTCCCCGTCTACGCGACGTAAAGGAAGCAACCGGAGCGACTTTGCAAACAGATCAGCCGACAACCTTGCCGGTAACATTATATAGGAGGTAAGACGCGGCAGAGCCTGAACCTGCGCCGCCTGTAAACGCCAATAAATCCGCCACAAAAAAAAACAACAACAAAGAAACAGCTAAACGCCAAAAAAAGCAAATTTTTTTTTTTAAAAAGAACGGTGAAAAAAAAATAATTTCGATTGACTGACATCGTCTGTATTGGGCGTTTTCAGATATGATCAAAATACCATATCCGGTAGACTTTTCTTTTTAATTTTTACCAAAATAGATACTGTAAACGATTTATTTTTCGCGGGCTCAATATTTCGCGATTTAGGTCAAAGCTGAAGTTTTGAAATACTTCACTGGTTCTAATTTTCGCGACTCGGTGGGATCTCAATATAGCTTCCAATGTATTTACATTATACCGGAATTATTCGCGGGACCTATTTTTCGCGAATTGTATGGCGATTCGCGAAATTCGCGAAAATTAGGTCCTCGCGAAAATTAAGTGGTTTACAGGGTTTTACTTGTGCAGCCACAAAAACATATTCTAACATCTGTTTTGCGTGAAATAAATAATTTATCTCGAGGAACGAAGATCACAAAGTCGCTGTCGGTATACGCGCACATTTTTGCGACTTGCGTGAAACCGTCACATTTGGATATTTATGAAAAGAAAAACTGTTGTCTCCATAGGTTTTATATTTCTTTTTTGCAGAGACTGTACATAAGATAAAAGGAGGTAAATATGTATTATCGATTACTAAGTGTTGTATTCGCGTAGGCAGGAAGGCTGCCGCCGAATACTTCGTACTTATTCTGGTCCGGCCGTTGCGACCGGTCGGCAGATCGAGAGCTTGCGAGTGCGCGCGTTCTGCGAGTTCGCGCGTGCTGTGTGCTGGGTGCTGTGTGCTGGTGGCTGCTGTGCCAGCATCGTCGTCTTCTAGCACAGTGTTCCGACACAGGGTATAACACTTCTCCCTCCCCCATAGAGAGAGTCACCATGTTGCTGAGGCAGCCGTCTTGGGTGTAGAGATCTCGATGATGCAGGCACGATGCGTGAGTCGGGATGTGTATCAGTCTCTGGGCCTGCAGCATTTCGTTCGAAGTTTGTCGGCTCACTATTGTATAAAAATTGCATGACCTCAAAAATTGTCAAGATTGCATAATGATTGTTTCAATTGAAAGTAACAAAGCGGGCGAGCTGGTATACGATTGTGGTGGAAGCCCAAAGCTCGGGGAACTAACTAAACAGATGGACATACAGAAATTTCAAACGCAGCTGAATGTTGAATAGGATATACACACGGGCTCAAATAGCCACAAAGCATCAAGAAGAGTCTCCCACCCACCCCCACAAAGACAAAACAAACAAAAGAACTTAATTCAGCATACTTGTTTTTAGTCTCTAAAGTTTCTTCTAAGGAGCGGGAAAATTTAACCATTTCGAAGAGCTTGTTTTTCCTCAGTTTTTGTTGAAAAATCATAAGGTAGAATAACCATGCAACACCTGTAACTGTGGCGTAAGAAAAAAACCCGTTTAGATTGAAAAAAAATAAACGAAAAAAGTTGGAGAACATCTGCACCGTCATCTTTTTCTTCGACTTCAAACTCTTTTAATTTGTTTTCGTGCCACAGTCTTGCTTGTTACATTATGATTAATTATCACCACCTCACCTGCACTCTCCGTGTTATTTTATGAAGTGGAGTTGGTTCTTTGTGTCGTGGTTGGCGAGAGCTTCATTTGGGAGGAGGTGTACTCTGTCCAACCCTCGGCTGACGGTGCAAGGGAGGTACGCATCACCGGACCAATCGGTTGCCTCCCTTTCACCACCTGACCCTGCCCCCTTTTTCGCGTGGGTTCGGGCGGGAGGTGCGATCACGTGGTGAGCGCTGACTTGCCCCAATGGGCTCGTAGCTCCCACTGTACTGTCAGCTTGGGGGTGAGCCAAATATTGGAGCTGCCGGTGAAATCTACAGGCCCCCGGCGGCTAGAACAGAAAGCTCTGGCGGCAGGTTCGCTCTCGAGCCTTCTCGAGCGAATCGGATATTCGCAGCGCCTGGTAGCCAAAACACAAAGCCGTGAAAAGTTGGTTAAAAAGCATGCGATGAAAGTCGCCAATCGTGTCCATACTTTCTCAGAACGGCCTTTCCTTTCACCAGCTGCGAATCTCATATGTGCAATTGAAACTTGAATTTTTTAGGGGACCAGCCCACCGTTGAGCCTAGGCAGTTGCTGTTTAATGGGTCTTGAAAAACAGAAGTGGCAGCAAAAAAACACTTTTTCATTAAACTTTTTCTTAATATAAAACTGACGTAGAACATATGTTTTAATTACTACGCTTGGAAAGTGCACATTTATTTAGTTACATCGATCCAAAACTTCAATGCAGGTTGTTACGAGCAGGTTTTGAAAAGCGTTTCCTGCATTCAGAATGGTAACTTTTTCGCTACAGCACGAAGATTTGCCCCGGTATCTTTGACTTTATAATTTTGACCTGAATACTTTTTGAGCGTCAGATACCTTGTAAATCAGAGAGTGCAACGGCAGTAAGATTTCTGAAAAATGTTGGCAACAAAGCTTGCCAATTAGGCGAAATAGTTATTGTCTCATTTTTAATTATCAGTAAAATATTTAAACAAGTAAAGTACCTTTTTTTCTTTGGAATGCTGTTCAAATTGTAATAGTACTTCTACCATTTGTAGAACATGCAGACCTACTTAGTGCCATAGCTACCGAGGGGGTATTACAAAAAAGTTGGGTAGAAACATATGTCATAAAGTGGAAATTTTCTTGAGAACGATGTTTGTGTTTAGCACAAGAAATTACATGAAGTGTCAGAATTTAATATTAATTGGACAAGAAACACCTTTATTACTCTGTCAAGTCAGTCCTCCAGGAACATGCCCTGCACGAACAAAGTCATTATCTACACCCCTCACCAGTGTAAAACGAGTAAACAAGTAACACTGACACTTTCCACTATTGAATGGTAAAAAGGGACACTATATACACAGGGAGGTCCTAGTCGTTGAAACCTGGTTAGTGCCCCGCTTCAGTCAGGGGTGCTGGCATCTTTGTCAACATCCGATGTGATCAGGTTCTTGAGCAAGGGTCCTTTCGCCAGTAGTACGACGGGGGTCCCTGGGACCAGCACTGTCCCTCGCTCGTTATCTCGTCCCCTTCCACGTAGTACATGAGATAAAAGCTGCACATCTCGTCGTCGTTGGTGGGGCTGGAGGCAAGACCAGAGGGAGCTGGCATAAGTGTACCTGGGGGGGGGGGGGGCACAGGGGCAGGTTCAGACGGAAGAGGTGGGAGGGGGAATCTCTCTTTCGTCCAGGCATTTTAGCTATTTCTATGTAAGCGTGTGAGGAAAGGGTCAGAAATCACCCTCTTCAACTGCCGTCGTCCCGGTTTTTATGACTGCCTGCGACCGGCTGCGCAGCGATGCTGCCGGTCGTAGGCCGCCCCACAAGAGGCTTAATAAACAGGTTTCTCGCATCGCGATTTCTGCAACTCTTTAAATTAGACTTCGTTGTACGCTGGGAGACCATGTCACACTGCTCAGACGCGGTGTTAAGTGCACACATGATGACAGAATGCTAAGAACATGTCCATGACACTCTGCACGACTAATGTGACAGGACTGTCGTACCAGGAAGAAACACGCCCAAGACGGTGTGTGCAGACTGTCTTTTGTATGATGTGTTGGCACTGTGATATCCGGGGCGGCAAGGCCGGTAGTGCTGGTTTTTTGACGTCAGCTAGAGAGGCCAACCCGGAGCTCGGATTGGCGACAAGTGCTGCGTCAGCGTTGTTCGGCTCGGACTCGGGTTCTCACTGAGTGGACACGAGTCCCGGCCGAACGCTGACGTCACAGTCGCGTCCGGTTCGTGTCTCGCGCTGGCCTCCAGCAGTTGACGTGGGAGAGTCAGCAATATGGCCTTGTTGCACACGTTTCTTTTTTTTTTACGCTATGCAGATTTGTTTTTAAAATAGTCTTAGAAGCTACACTGATGCAGTTTGAACAGGTAAGTTATACTTAAATTTTCAATCAGTGAGATTGAACGTATGGTTAAAATTAGGAACTTGCTGAGCGTCGTCGATAACCACTACGTCAGTGATTCTTAGAAAGACTTTGAGCTCGTGAGAAGCACGGGGTGGCGCTTAAATCACCACTCGTGGAACAGGCAGAAGGCTGGCGGCGAGGAAACGCGGATGATAAGAGACGGAAAGAACGCGCGGGCCTGTTATCGCACCGGTAGCCTTGCTCTTGCTGCAAGAGTGAGAACTTCAGCGCTCCACCGTGCTTACCACTTGCTCCAAGGCTGCCTAATAGTGAACGATTTAGTGGTTTTGGATAACGCTCAACAAGTTTATCTTTGGAATCACATGTATATTTTGACTAAATAAAATGTTATTTAGCATATTTGTTTTAATTAGCCGACTTATCGTGATGGTTAAAGCCACATATTATGTCCCCCTGACAGTGGCGTAGCCGGGAGGGGGGGGGGGCGCAGGGAGAGAGTTAACATGGGGCTGCCTGCCCCTCCCCCCCCTCGAAAAAATTCTGCCCCTGACCGTATAACTTACCGGCGCAAACGGCATTGTGCACATTTCACGGTTTTTTTTAAAACAAACCTGTAAAGCCTATAAAATAAATAAATAAATAAATAAATAACACCCTTTTAGAGGTATTGCCCTAGCAAACATCGAAATTTTGAAACTAATAAAATATATCTATAAGCATTTATTATTACAATTAAACTCGAAAGCCCCGTCAAATTGAGCACACTAATATTTGAGTCGACATTAACAGGGGCACGTGAAGGGCTTCAGAATGAACCCCTTTACGTGCTTTGTTGTGTTTCCCTTGTCCCTTGTCTCATTTTCTTTAAGTATGAACGTTCACCAGCTAGTTTGCGCAACAACTTTTATTTCAGGAATCAGAATGAACCCGTTTGAAGAATCGGCGAATCGACTCTCGATCATTGCTCTGCTGCACACGTGCCTATCCAAATGCGCTAATTCGCTAATTAAAAAAAATGAAACATTTAGTTTTGATGTTTTTCTGCATTATGCCAAACGGCACGGCAGGTATCGGTGTACAAAATAAATAAATCATTACCCGTCATAGGTGTCTCTGTCCCTATAATTGTACATAGTGCAGCGTGCCGCCTGCAATGAGTAAGGGAAACGAGTTGAGGTCATATATTCAATGTTATTTGTTCTAATCCTATTGAACAATCTCATTTGTATAAGAAATGTTTGTGTCCAATAAACATATAAGAACTAGATCAAGATATATACGAACATAAAAGAACCATATAAGAACTATGTAAGACCTATAATAACATATGAGAAGCTATATAAGTAACTATGTGAGAAGTTTCTTACATGGTTCTTATATATCTTGTATGATTCATATGTGTTTATTGGACAAAATGAAATTTCTCATACAAATGGCTTTTTCACTAGGGAATGAAATAAATGTCAGCTGTAAGTTGTTGTTTGTAAAATTGAAGCACTCCAGAACCTAGAAGTACAGCTTAGGTGTCACCTGCTTCAGACGTACAGGTGAACCTATAGCCGGTGACAGGTTAAGGGTTCGGGGGAAGCTATCCCCACCTCTTTCCACTTTAGTAGAGCGAATGCTGGAGAGGAGGCGACCTCCTCCCCAGCATTCGCTATACTGAAGTGTAAAGGAGTGGGAGGAATTCACCTGTTACCTTCTATGGAGTCGTCAGAGAACATTCTAAATAAAGAGGGGAACATAACGAAGTCGCCAAAAAGGCTAATACATTATAATTTAGTTCCATTAAGTGTAATAATGCCTTGTAATTCCTAAAGTAATCAATGGTAATTCTCAGTTCAACCAATAATACTTGTTCACACATTGTGGAAACGTGAGTAGGAAATGAAAAAAATGATTCCTTGAATTCTTTGAGCTACAACGTGGAAACGCCCTCTTTTAACTACATCCACTGTGATTCTACTTACTTTTAACGCCTTAAAGTTCGAGGCAACAAGAACAAAAAATAAAGCAAAAATGTCACGCTACGATTTGCTTACCAAGATGTCCCCACTGACAATTCTTACACCACTTTTAGCAGGATAAAACATCTGAAAAAGCAAGCAAGCACTTAGAACAGACAATTTGGTGACTTTCTTGCTTAATGCGCAGAAAATTCTATATCATGTTCACAAATAAAAAAAAAACTAATTAATTCACTTGGGCTTCGAGAGGATTGTGCTTGCCGATGTTGATCCACGTCCGGTCCTTCACCACGTAACCAGTCACCAATTTCCCTAGAAATGACGTCATCGTACAATTTACAATATTAATGACTACTAGATGGTGCATCTCACTTGGCCCTTTAGGTTCAGAAGGTGAGTACGTTGGTGCAATTGCACCTTACTGAAAGAAGGAACATAGGGACGGGCACGACGACACATCTTTCGCTTGTCATCTTGTCGTTTTGTCCGTTCCTATATGTTTACTCTGTCAGTAGCGTGTCCTTGGCCCTTTTTACAGCGAAGCTATTTATGGCTAGGTCTGGCGGATCGCCCCCGGCGACAGACCGAGTGATAGGCCAACAATTTTCAAAAGCAACGATGTATGCCCCATTTTATACTCCTCTCCACCGCCGCCGCCTCTTTCCCGAGTCGTTTATACTCCTCGCAACGCGTGGCGTCTCTCTCGCCCCTGACACTGCGCAATGCCGCGCGCTCTTCGGCGGCCACCTGTGCGGCGCACTGGCGCCTGCGCTGTGATAGGCGTGGCCGCGCTATAATAAAACGTCATTGTCTCTACCAGAGCGCCAGGTTCGCTGGACTTCCCTCTTCACAGGGTGGAAGGGCTCTCAATTTTCATGCTTATATTTTTCTCAATACATAATATTTTTTTAATCTCTCGTTTCTACTGGCTGGAGCAAATTACAAGGTTGTCACACAATTAAAAACATAATTTCATTTTTCTTTTTTTGTAGTGACAGCAGGTTTTTCATCGTGTTGAAGTTGGATCAATTTTCAATTGTCAGAAGTCACGGTGTTTGTCTTGACTATGGAAATTCGAGGACAACGCAGTGACTAAGCCATGTCCATTGACATTCAGCTTTGCCCTGGCTTAGATGGAAGCTGCAAACATGAGGTTGCATCTTTATGGGTTGTCCTCATCGTCCGACTTATCACAGGTTTTGGTTGGGTATACCAATAGACAATGGTGTTATATAAGGTGTTTTTTAAGCTTGATTAACAGATTTGTTTTAGGAAAGCCGTGAAAGCTATTCTTATGTGGTTTATGCAGGCGAGTCATACGGCCAGGGGAACATAGTATAGGGGCATAATCGTAACTATCAGTCGGCTACGAAAGTAAAATTTGTAAGTTGACTTTTGAGTTGGTGAAAATAGGCATATTGTTTCAATCAGAAACTTGCAGAGCGTCATCAAAAACCACTAAATCAATACCTTTTAGAAATACCTTGAACGCGTGGGAAGCGTGGTAGGGTGCTGAAGTTACCACTCGTGGAGCAGGCACAAGGCTAGGGCTATGATAAGAGATGGGAAAATAGCGTGGGCGCGTTATCCCACCAATGGCCTCGCTCCCGCTGCACAAGTGGTAACTTTAGCGCTCTACTTCTCACGCGCTCAATGTATTTCCAATGAATACTGATTTAGTGGTTTTCGGAAAGGCTCTACAAGCATCTAATTGGAACAACACGTCTATTTTCACTGATCAGAAAGTTAATTAACAAATTTTACTTAATTAGCCGACCGATCGTTATGATAAGCGTGTATATTATGCCCCCCTGGCCATATAACCTACCTGGACAAACAGCATAAATGCTAGCCTTCACGGCTTTTTTAAAACAAATCCGTTACGCTTATTTTGTAAACGCTTCTTGCAAGTGGTTCGTTCTTCGACGTTCTAAACGGCTGATGTAGCCACCTCAAGGATAAGGGGTGATAATAACAATCTGTATCTTGCTACGCCGTTCGTTTCTGAAGTTGTCTGAGCCTCTAGTGTGCTCTCATCACACTCACCAAGCGAGTGCGTGTGGGTCCGAAACGCAAACGGGTATAGGGTTATGTTATCCTTGAACCGGCAGGCAACCTCCATATTTTCTGCAAACGAGAGAGTCACTAGTGAATTCAATTCACAAAATAGTAAGCACCAAAGTCACTGGATCCTCCACGGGAAAGCATAGCGTCATTGTATTCCCTGCCTGCTAGCAAGACATTCAGTTCAGTTCAGTTATATTACCTCAAACATGCTCGAGAGAGCACTTTACATGAAAGGGGCAGGATGAGTATCTACAATATAACACATGACAATAAAAATAAAAGCAAAACTCGAAAAAATAACACTGTACAGACTTCACAAAAATAAATCACAATTCACGGAATTTCTTCAGTTTTGTACACACTATGCGCGGGCTATGAGTTCCAGTCGGCAATGGCAAGGGAGAGTGGAAAGTTGGGAAATTTGTTTGTTCTGCAGAAGTTCTGTATCTTAGTATCACAAGCTGATACTAACACACAGACGGCCAAAACCTCGCAAGGCTGTTGGTTGTTCGGTCCCTCTTGTTGCCGTGGCAATGGCTATAATGGTCCTTTAGAATCTTCGAAGCTTTGAAAGTTTTCTTCTAGCAGTCGTGCCTAGATCGCTATGGAACGACATCGAACTGAAAGCGTTCCTCGCCAACGTAAGCGTCTTTGGCACTATGTATGCAATAAACTTATCAGTCATGCTTATCTCCACAGATCTCTTACAATAATATTGGTACGCCTGTTTCGCCGGTGTGTAGTAGACGTCTCTTAAAACTACCCGTCAGCAGCGAATTTAGACCGGCTGTCCATGAATGGAGTGGCCAAGAAGGAAATGTTTATTCCACGAACCAGAATGGCGACCATACAGGGAACTTGGGGCTACTTTCCCCATGATCCAGTGACTTTATTAAGCGCTATAAACTATACCCGTTTTCACCATAAGAACCGCACTAAAAAAAGTCCGGCTCCTCGCGGAGGATTACTAATTTCCCTCTTAAGAACTACTTCGCGCCGCGCATGAACAATGAGTAAAGCTTCCTTTTTCCTTGTGGTGAAAACGGATATAGTCACCGACGAGATGAGAACGGAATCTCGTGAGCCTCGAGCGTGCACGCGCAGACCAAGCACGACAGAAGGCAACTGGCGCGTGCTGGAGGCCTGGCCCCCGAAAGAGACACCCTGCCGCGTTCTCGCCTCTTCAGGGATCATAATCGATCAAATTCGATTTTACGCGAATAATGTCTTCTCTCACCCCAATGCCTGGCGGGAATCATGCCTCCTGTCTTTATTCTTAGAACTCCCGCTCTCCTCCTCACCCTGAAAAAGAAAAATCATGATCCATTCCACTCTGTGAAGGCGGATGACCAAAGAAGCTGTTTAGCACACGACACAGACGTGACACAGAATTTTGAGCAAAGGCAAAGGTACGAACATTATTAATGCCTTGGTCATCGTGACGAAAGGTACGCACACACAAATCGAGGACTATCGCCACCCCGAGGAGCCGGAGGAAACTAGACACACGGGACGGGACCGCCAACCGGTGGAAGGAAAGGAAACTAGGGACGCAAGCGCTTGGAACGACGACAAAGGAGGGCGTTGCGAGCCCTCTCTGAATTGGAGGAAACTAGACACGCGCGACGAATCGCGACCCGGCGGAAGAAAAGGAAACTAGGCACGCAAGCGCTTGGAACGACAACAAAGAGAGGGCGTTGCGAGCCCTCTCTGAATTGGAGGAAACTAGACACGCGCGACGAATCGCGACCCGGCGGAAGAAAAGGAAACTAGGGGCGCAAGCGCTTGGAACGACGACAAAGAGAGAGCGTTGCGAGCCCTCTCCGAATTGGAGGAAACTAGACACGCGCGACGAATCGCGACCCGGCGGAAGAAAAGGAAACTAGGCACGCAAGCGCTTGGAACGACAACAAGAGAGGGCGTTGTGAGCCCTCTCTGAATTGGAGGAAACTAGACACGCGCGACGAA
Organism: Ixodes ricinus; assembly: GCA_037355805.1. NCBI lineage: Eukaryota > Metazoa > Arthropoda > Arachnida > Ixodida > Ixodidae > Ixodes > Ixodes ricinus. Next base: position 34,989 of record JAZHYW010025367.1, on the reverse strand, counting down.
TCGCGACCCGGCGGAAGAAAAGGAAACTAGGGGCGCAAGCGCTTGGAATGACGACAAAGAGAGCGTTGCGAGCCCTCTCCGAATTGGAGGAAACTAGACACGCGCGACGAATCGCGACCCGGCGGAAGAAAGGAAACTAGGCACGCAAGCGCTTGGAACGACAACAAAGGAGGGCGTTGCGAGCCCTCTCTGAATTTGAGGAAACTAGACACGCGCGACGAATCGCGACTTGGCGGAAGAAAAGGAAACTAGGCACGCAAGCGCTTGGAACGACGACAAAGAGGGCGTTGTGAGCCCTCTCTGAATTGGAGGCAACTAGACACGCGCGACGAATCGCGACCCAGCGGAAGAAAAGGAAACTAGACACGCAAGCGCTTGGAACGACGACAAAGAGGGTGGTGCGAGTCCGCTTTGAGTTTTGTTGACGTATACGAAAAATCCACGTAACCCTAGCCATAAACAGCTTCGCTGTAAAAAAAGGAGAGCGCGGTCAATGTGGGCATTGCTGTGGGACTCACTAAAATGTGCGACCTTATGGAGCATTGTGGAAGAATACCTATACTATTCGCAACACCAGCGCGCCGCTCGCCCTCCCGCGGACGAGCGGAGAATTAGAGGAACGGGGACGACAGCGGCGGCGGCGGCGCTGGAAAAGGTGGCAGGGGCTGTCGGCCTTGATGCGTGAAGCCGTTGTAACGAAAAAAGTGAGCGCGTTAAAATAGGAATTCTCGTGCTCCGCCTCGCAACAGCGTTGCACGAAGGACCGAGATGTCTAATTTCCTTAGGGACTTTTCGTATATCGCATACGCTGCGGATTGCTGGTCTTGTGCATGACCGCCAGCTCGATCTGTGCTCAACGTGACGGCAAACGCTCCCGCTAATAATGTAGAGCTCTAGCGTTCGGTCTATGAAAAGTCTATTCTTTGTCCTAAGTAGGAGAAAACTGGTCGCGCAACGATATGTCGAGAAATACACGTCGGGAATGGGTTTGCGTTTTAAGGCCGTAGGAACATGACCATTTATTCCAAGCACTTTTAAAAGATAGAATACGCGTAGCTTGCTTTCAGGTAATTACAAAGTAAATAAAGAAATGCCCGAAGCATTTTAAGCGCTGTCTGTGTTAGCCAGCCGTTTGTGACAAGAGCTTAGAACGGGCATTTTGGGCGAGAGGGGCCACAACGTTTATTTATTTATTTATTTACACAGTACCTACATCGCCACAGGGGCATTATTGTAGGGGGTACATGGTACAGGAAAGTAAAACAATTATACGTCACATTGTATCAAACATGTTCATAAAAAGTAAGACTGTTGATTGAAAGAAGTGCAATAAGACTGTTACAAAACTGTTACACAAAATCAGAAACATAACAGTACAAAACAAAAACACAGCACACAACTATTAAAGGATGTCTAATAATGAGGAGGAAAACATAGCATCCAAAGTCTCAGTGACCACGTGCTGCGGAAGACTGTTCCAATCACTAATTGATTTTGGGAACAATGAATTCTTAAACATTTCAGTTCTACACCTAATATTCTTTATTTTTAGCGGGTGGTCCACTCTTGAGGAAAGGTAATCAGGATTATGTAAGTAGTGGTCCTTAACAATACCTGTTTTTCCCAAGTAAATACTTCTGAAAAGTTTCATTCTAAGATATTTTCTCCGCGAAACCAGAGATTTCCACCCCAGTTGTTTCTTTAAGTCTGTTATGCTTGAGCAAAATTCATAATTATTTGCAACAAAACGGGCTGCTCTATTTTGCACGCGCTCTAGCTTCGATATTAAATTTACGTAATACGGGTCCCACGCTGGACAAGCATACTCTAAAATTGGCCTAACATTAGTTACGTATAACAACTCCTTAATTTTTGTTGGGGCCAATTTGAAATTCCGTTTGATAAAATTTAAAACGCGGTTTGCCTTTACTGTTATTGCGTCGACGTGCTTAGTCCAGGAAAGATCTCCGCTAAGATGAACCCCTAGATATTTGACATCAGCTACCTCCTGAAGGGGAACACCGTTTAACTGATATTTCGATAAATAAGGCTGCTTTTTTTGGTGAATATAACATAATTGCATTTATTGATATTAAGAAACATTGCAACGTTGCAAATAACACGGAAAAAAATGTACGGTATATTAAAATATGCATTTTTGGTAGAGCAATAAATAAAACCCCTAAGCACCTAAACGCACCGATTATGGTAATAGGCAGTTTTAGCATAGCGTTACCGCAGGCTACCGTTGGCTACCGTGAGCAAGGCAACGCTCTTGGCACGCGCTGAAAATTGTGCTTCAACGCGCAGAGCGAGCCTCCGGTTGTAATGCTACACCGCACGGTAGCCTACGGCAACAAACTTCCTATCAATAACCATAGAGCAGTTTGATCACGTGTTGCAATACACTAAAACCGAGACGGTGAGCAGCGAGTTGCGAGCCTGTGACACGAAGGCATCAATACTGTGAACGCTGCTCTTCCGAAGCTTGACGGTCACCGTACGCGGCTCACTTTTTAGAGCACTAATGGCCAGGCAAAGAGCGAACACGTTATCTTCATCACCCTCAAAAATATTCTGCCACAAACAGTGACGTGGCCGGTGCGTAAAACGCGCTCGCCCACCACAAAGCTTCGCAAGTCGAGGTTTCTGCAACTTTTAAATATCAGCATGCTCATTTTGCTAACGCGCATCAACATCTCCGTCACCTGTAATATGATCCTGCCTAACCACTTCGCGTTTGCAGACAAATAAACCATTTTTAGCGCACTGACCAACGTCAGCGAGCAGGCGCACGGGAAACCCTGGAGAATCTATCCCCTTCTCTTCCGCCATCTTGGAACTACCGCCCCGCCACCTATAGGGCGTTGGAGTTGCGAATAGCTATAGGCACTCCCGAAACCTTGCTACACACGAACTGAACGCAGGCCTAGGCCTGCGTTTAGTTCGTGTTGTAGCAAGGTGCATTCAAATGTCGTAGTGACAACCGAATGACGTTGCTGTATTTTTTTCAGGTACTCCCAGTGCTTTTGGCATTACAAAAGAAATAGACGAGCAGGTCAATTACATGATGAAGCACATAAGAAATAATCGCATTGGAGCATTTTCACCAATATAAAGGTGAACATTAGGTGCAGCTGAATATCGATGTTCACTATATTAATGAAGTAAATCTATGTAATGAACAATAATAATAATATTAATAGCAATAAAATTATTTAAGACAACATCATTAAAGAAAGATATGTTGGGGACACAGTCTTGTACAAAACCTCACACCAACTTTCCAACCTTTTCTTCTTTTTAGCAACATTCGTTTTACGGTGTGCCCCCATAAATATTGAGTGTTTGTTCATCGGAAAAGTAAACTACGCATTACCGAACGCTCATTCTCTGCCAAAATGTAGCGCTAGCTGACCCCCAAAAATGACAAAGTTTCATAATTAACCGTTATGTTATTCAAATAATTCATAAGTGATTTGGTTTGAAAATTTCAGTGGGAATATAGGGCCCGCTTTTGCCCATTGTCGGTTTTCGTGTACAGCTCCGTGTATTCGAGAGCTAATTCGACGTCAGCCAACCTGTTCTCATTTGAAAGAAAAACAAAACAAAAAAGTCAAGTATATTTTTCGAGTAAGATGACGTATGAAACTGGGCATCTGCATCAATCCGCTAGCGCTACATTTGGGTGATGAATGACCACACAGCAACACGTAGTTTATGTTTGCAAAAAAATTAACTTCTTAATGCTTTTTTGGGGGACAACTTCTTTGCCACAATTCTCCGTGTCACTAGTTGCGTGCAGTACAGACGAAGGCAACGCCAGGCGAGGAGAAAGTGCAAGCACTAGGAAGGCTATGGGAGGGGAGAGAAACCTCTTCTCCTCTCTAACGTCCCCTAGTGCTGCCGCTTCTCTCCCCTCATCCTCCATTGCCCTTCTCTCCCGTCCCGCCTTCGTAGCGCTCGTCCTTTCTCTCTTCGCCTGGCGTTTCCTTCGCCGGCGCTGCACACAACTAGTGACACGGAGTATAGTAGGAATATGCAGTAAAGGCTACGTGTGCACGCAGTTTCAAGGCTTTGGCGATTCGTTTTCTGCCGTTCAAGCGATGATTTGCTGTCGCACGTATACTGCGACCAAACGCGAAAGTGCTCTGCGGAGAGCAAGTCGTCTGCTTCGTAAGCAGAAGTTGCTGTGACGTCAGAAAGGCGCTGAGCTCTGATTGGCTTTGGTCGAAAGGATAGGGGTAGACGCCAATGCTCGATGCCTCGAAGTCAACCCAATATTTTGTTTTTGTTTTAATCAGCCAATAAGAGCTCGGCGTTCTGGCATCATCGCAACCCCGCTACAAGAAGCAGACGAACTTGCCCACCGCATACCGCCCCACCCCTGCCGTCATTTTCTCACCTCGCCCACAGCATGTATGTTTGCACCAAGATTTTTTTTACTTGTACGCTTTTTTGTTACGTTTTCTTCATGATGAGCATCGCGTCCGTCGCGGCGTCACCGGGTATTAGCGTTCTGCAGCGTCAGCGTCTCACGAGCGAAACGTACGCGGCGACGAACGCGTCTACAACCGCTTTGCGACGCAGCTCTCCTCAAGCTTCCGCCTGCTTGCCGCTAGGGGCGGGTCGGAGATCCAATAAAAGGATGACGTCATAGGCAGACCACCTCATCTAAATAGTATTTTTTAGCGCAAAGTAAAAATAAAAATGAAATAATAATGATGAAAAAAAGCAAGCATATCAGGATTTAAATCAGGTTTATTTGATTGCAATAAGATTAATTTAATTTAAATCATTCTAGCTGGAATATTACGATTCTTAACCAATATATGTTTTTTTCTTCAAAAAGACACTGATAAATTTGTCCGATCAGCGATAACAGTGCGGAAGAAAGGATTACTATAAGCGTAAAGTGCAGTCTAATTACCAACTTTCGATTGCTGTGATTCCAGCCATAAAGAACGAAAACAACCTATTGTTTTAGATAAATAAAAATAATTTTTTTTTTAGTTCTGGTTTTATCGCAATGAGACGTTATTTTTCTAGTTTTCGCTTTTTCCCGTTCTGATTTCGTTGCACCAGGACGACGTTACTTAGCTGGCGGATGGAATTAAAGGCAGGAACCAAGCTCAACGCTTAGATTTGCTTAGAAGAGCACTTTTTACAGCGGAGCTGTTAAGAGGCTAGTTTCTCCAGTATCGTGTCCGCCAGCAAACAAATGATTGCACCAAACTCTGGAAAGCTACCGCCATCTATGAACGACAGCGGCAATCAGACAATCAGCAAGCTGGTTGTCTGGTTGCCGCCATCACTCATAGATGGCGGCAACCTTCGAGCCTTTCCACCCTGGCTTGCCGACTTGCGGCCAGCCATTACTTCATTCCCACCATAGTACAGCTTCGCTGGTCTTCCTTCTTCACCAGAGTAAAAAGGCTGAAAATTTTTTTGTTCGTGTTCAGCCTTGTATAAATTTTTCTTGCTCGATGATTATTTGATTTAATACAAAACAAACGCACATCGAAAACATCAAGCGATGGATAGGCGATAAATAAAAGAAAAAAATGAATAATTTCGTGATTATTTTTTTGCAGGAAAGGTTTAATTTGAATCATAGTAAAACTGGTCCGATTTAAATCACGATTTAAATTCTGATTTAAATCTTAATGATTTTGATCCTCCATACCCTGGTTAGTGCACCGCAAAATGGTTCCACTCTGCAGGACCCAGGGATTTTGAGTTGAATTCCCGCCCCTGCCCATCTCGATCTGTATGAGCATCGCGTTAAAGAGGCAACTTGGACCAGTTTGTTCATAATCACGTTGGTAAGCGAAAACACACACCGCACACACACACATCCACACACAGACACGCATACACACACAAACACACACGCACACGCGCGCACACACACACACATCCCTAAACACACACACGCACGTACGCACGTACGCACGCACGCCATGCACATGTACGCACACACACACAACACAGACACAGAAATAAACACACACACACACACACACACACACACACACACACACACACACACACACACACACACAGAGAAGTAGACAGACAAGACCGCGAGACAAGAGCATCGTTCGGGTGTGCGGTCTTGTGCCACTACCGCGTGATGCACGCTGAAGAAGACCCATGCAGGCTGGCAGTTGTACAACACTGGCTAAATTCATCGTCTACAGCGAAGACCGAAGACGCCCATTGTGACTGGCGAACTTCCCGCTTTTGAAACAAACACGCAACACAAACATTACGGGCGAATGTTTTTTTTTTATGCAAAAGAATGTTGAGAAATGAACTCATACTCATTGGTGTCGCCAGACAACAGTGAGAGCACAATTCCAGAGTTGTCCCTTGTCACTCCATCTGGAAAAAAAAAACGGTGACGATCCAATAATTTCAGACTAGCAATGCCGGAAATGCAGGACAGGAGTGGCAACAATCAAAACGTAGAGAACGAATCTACTTTGGAAACTAGGATAATTAGGGAAACAACGTCATAAACAAAGCACGGGGACCATGAAAAAGATCCTGTCTTTCTGCCCTCATTTCTCTAACATTTTTTAACAATATATATATGTATATATATCGATATCTATGTATGTTTTTTTTTATATATATATATATATATATATATATATATATATATATATATATATATATATGCGTGAAAAGGGGTTGGGAGTGGCCGGGTAGCCGTAAATAGTGGAGAAGATGATCCACGAAAAGGCATAATAAAATAATACAAGTCCAACGTCCCTTCGTCAGGGTGATTAACTTCTTTGTTTCTCGAGGATTTATCCCGTCGTCTTCCATAGTCTTGCTGTCATTGCAGAAAGAGTGTCCTTGGTGCGTTTTCACTTCCATCACCAAAACACTCAGAGCAAAATAATTATAAATAAAAAATAAATAAATAATTAAAATATTAAAATAAAAAATATAATAAATGGTCAGCGGGTCTATGCTGCTTGTTTTAGCCAAGTAAGTATGCCCGAACTTTCAATAATCTTCTGACGAACGCGCCGCTATGCGAGTGTTTAACTCGAGGGACAATATTACCATCAAATCGGCGGATAAAGGAGGAGCGATAGTTATTCAGAATAAACAAGATCACTTGGATGAGGAATTCAGACAAATTAACGACAAATATTTTTATACAGAGCTACAGGAAGATCCCACTGGAAGCTACCCCAAATTAAAAAAGAAACTTTAACACACCTTCTCAAAAACAAAGAAATTTTGACAGTCATGTACAAAGCAATGAAGCCCGCCTGTCCAAAACCTGGGCGTTTCCACCCGCTCTCCAAAATTCATAAACCAGGAAATGCAGGTCGACCAATTGTGTCAGGAATAGACACAGTTACAAAGCAAATTTCAAATTTTGTCAACTTTCTTATAATGAACCTTCTACCCAAAGTTTCTTCTTTCATAAAGGACACAAATCAGTTCCTTCGCGTGATATCAAAACTAATTATTCCGATGAATGGTATCTTGGTCACCATGGACGTCACGTCGCTATACACAAGCAATCCTCCCCAGGACGGTATCGATGCAGTAGTCAGTGCTTATAAGAAAAGTCCACCAAAAATGGTGTGAACAATCACGTCCTTGCAACACTAATTAGATCGGTTCTAGAACATAACAACTTCGAGTTTGAAGGGAAGCAGTTTCTTCAGATACAGGGCAAGGCAATGGGCACAAAGATGGCCCCAAACTATGCCAATCCTTTCATGACCGATCTAGAGTACCGCTTTCCCTCTAACCGTGAATTAAAGCCACTGTGGTATAAACGATACATGGACGATATCTTTATAATTTGGCCACACAGAGAGGAAGACCTTTTAAAATTTATAAGTGATTTTAACGGCATTTATACTAAGATACAATTCTCGCACTCCTACTCTAAAACTAACAAAAAACGTTTGGACGCAACATTCGAAATTTATGGAAATAGCCTCTCAACAAAACTCTACAGAAAACCCTCAGTCCGCCAACAGTATCTTCACTTTCGCAGTTCACACTCCAAAAACTAAGCATTGTAAAACCAGCATTCCGTTCTCCCAAGCTCATAGGTCCAGAAGAATTTGTTCCAAGTTAACTGATTTTGATCGTAACGCAGAAAATATAAAAACAGCAGCTCACCGAACAAAAATACCCCCTTGCAATTGTTGACAAGGCCATTCAAAAAGCTCGAGCACTTGATAGATCACAACTTATGAATCAGACTCGACCCACTGTCCCTAAGAATCAACAAACCAACCTTGGAGTTATTTAATCGGCCAGCCTCCCAAATTTCAATAATATTTTAAGGAAACACTTTAGGATCTTACAGCAGAACGACAAACTTAACACCTTGTTTCCAGAGCCACCACGAGTAGTCTACCGACGAGTCAGGAACCTCAAGGACATCTTGGTACAATCCAAAAGCTCACCTCCACAAACTTTTGGTTGCCAGCCTTGCGGAAAGTCGCGATGCCAGGTTTGCGACCACATGATACGCACCAACCAAATTAAGAGCGCCAAATAAAATTTCTCTCTCAGAATTGATGCAACTCTCAACTGCGATACGGCAAACGTCATTTACGTTTTACGATGCAACCTGTGCGATATGGACTATATAGGCCAAACCAGAACCCGTTTCAGACAACGATTTAGTAATCACAAATCACACGTCAACTCCCTCCCACACCTCCCATTTTCCAAACACATGAACCTACCGGACCACAAGTTTGATGCAATAACATTCATGCTTCTTCAATCTGGATTGAGTTCCGATCGCGGAACAGAACTAAGAGAGGCATATTTCATTCCCAAATTCAGATCAATTACCCACGAGATTAATGAAAGTCCGGGCACACTTACTTGGCTAAAACAAGCAGCATAAACCCGCTAACCATTTATAATATTTTTATTTTTAATATTTTTATTATTTCTTATTTTTATTTATGATTATTTTGTTCTTGGTGTTTTGGTGATGGAAGTGAAAACGCGCCAAACACACATTTTCTGCAATGGCAGAAAGACTATGGAAGACGACGGGATCAATCCTAGAGAAACAAAGAAATTAATCGCCCTGACGAAGAGCGGTCCTCGCTCGATACGTTGGACTTATTATATTATTTTATTATGCATTTTCGTGGATCACTTTCTTCTCCACATATATATATATATATATATATATATATATATATATATATATATATATATATATATATATATATATATATATATATATATTTCATTCCACGTTACTTGAGCCAAGGTTTGAAAATACCTTGGTGAATTTTAGGAAGACGAAACCAAACGAATAATTTTATTTATTGTTTGGAGCAACTCAGGCAACTTTTTGTATTTTGCCGAATTAACTTATTCATTAAGATTAATTAATGAACTTTTTAAATATTCAATTCAGAGCAAAAGTTCCAATGACAAAGTTGTATAGCGTCCTCAGAAACATCAAATTTAGTGGTTTCCTAGTCTCGGCATCTAGCGTGACCAAACATCACCAGCTCGCTTCTGGCATCCCGTGACAAGTATGTAAAGTTCCCTCACAACACCACCCAGACTAGCAAGTTCAGAGCACTCCGAGCTGATGTCATCTCAGGACCACAAGGCCTCTGCTCCAATGGCCTGTCTGGGCACGTTTCGCCGTGTCAGCCAGTAGAAGAGTTGTTTTTATTTGTGAGTATTTTTCTAGTTTCTTCCTAGTACCCGCGTCAAAAACGAAATACGGCCAATTTCTTCTTTTTTTTTGTGGTGGTGGCGGTAAAGGGGGGGGGGAGAAAGGTTTTGACGGTATCATCTCCTCGCCCTAGTCTAATTTAGGTGCTACAGCGCTAACGTCGTTGCTTTGTGCCGGTGTGACGCGGCAAAACTACAAAACGGATGGTGAATTCCACTCGTAGATCCGGAGTGCGTTTCCACAATCCGCGAGGGAGGCAAAATTCCGTTCCGTGAGACCCGCTCCGAATCGATGAAGGGAAGATAAACTCGCATGCTTGGAGCGACCCCCATCCTCCCGCCCCTTCTTTTCCCCCTCGGCCGTTCAAAATGGCCGCTGCTTGAACTTGACAAGCCGACCAACGCTTCAGCCGACTGATCTTTTCGACGACCAGTGACAACTGTCACTGCTTAGCTGCAGAAATAACACGCGACACAGGCTGGGCGAAAATATACGTACCACGGAGCCCATGTCAGAAATAATGAGGAAGATGTCCGCGTTCGCCACCTTCACATTATTGGGACCTTACATCACATACCTTTCGAACGCCTCGAAGCGGCGGGAGAGCACAGCGATTGCCATCGATGGAGTTCAGATTGCTGGTACGACTTTAATAAACACAGAGGTAACAAACCATCACTGGCACGGTCGTTGCCTAATCTGTTCTTGCTTTATTGCACGAGAAAACGCCGACGCCAAGCAGTGCAAAAAGGTAAACAATCAGTGGCGGCAAAATGAACAGGCTTAACCTTGCGTCTGCCTCCTTCCTATTTTCTGTCTTTCTTTTTCTCGTTCTTCCTCTGACGATCACAGATGTCAGCGCTTTCGATTTGCCACGCTCTAGTCCCGGCTTTGCATTCCTTATATACGCGAGGTAGAAGCGTTCGAGCCGTCACAATGCCGCGTAAACAACCGACGAATCCGAGCAGGGGCCCTAATCTGGACACTTGGCGAAAAAGTCGGCGAGAAATCCGGCGCCTCTGATTGGCCGGCGCCAAGGTCAACTGCGGCGTTGGCCAATCACGGCCGCCAGATTTCTCGCCAACTTTTTCGCCAAGTGTCCAGATTAGGGGCCCAGATCGAGATCGACCGACTCGATCGACCCCGTCGACGGCGCGGCCGGTCGCTGTTTGGCCCACCGTGGGCCCACCGCCCACCAACCTCGTCACGCATGCGCCACTTCCGAGTTAAAGGAAATGACGTAGAGCGCTCTGTCCACTTCCGCGAAGATCTCTGAAATCCCGCGGATCAAGTTCGGCGGAGTTGGAGGCGCTTCACGGAGCGGGCGCTGCCAGAGATCTACGAGCGGAAGATGACCAACGCGAGCCAGATCTGCGAGCGGAATATGCGCGCTCCAAATGGAGCGCTTTTGAAGCGCTCGAGATCTGCGAGTGGAATTCACCATAAGATACATGTATTCAGATTTTCTCACACGTGGAAAGCATGGGTTACTGCTGTCGCGATTATTCTTGGCGCAAGAAAACACGCCGACAGAATACTCGGTAGTTCGCTGGTGCTACCGTGGCCCGGCAGCTTTGACATAACCAACGTAATCAGACGGAAGGTTAAGGGGTTTGCATAGCATATGTCTGTTGAAAACAAACACTGCGGAGTATTAACCTTTGGGCGAACCCGATGATAGTAATACACATCAAACTGAATGCACTCACCGAGGAAAGGGGTTGTATCGGCATAGTGCACTTGAAGCACAAGGTAGTTAATGCCGCTGTTGCCGCCGATTTTAAATCCGACACCTGCAATTTTCGACGACAGCTTTAAAGCTACATTTCGTTCTTTCCCACGATGTGATAGACCAGCCAATAAAATGCAAATCGGACGACAGGGAGAGACTGGGGTACATCGAGAAGAATGATAGCCTTCATGATCAAGACTTATTTTTCCCTCGAATAAATAATTAAAAAAACCAAAAAGCACAAATTGTGTATTCAATGTTACCTAAGAAAAAAGGATGTGGTTAGAAAACAGTTTTGAATTGTTTTTGAGGGGTGAACTATGCCTGATATATTAAGGTAAGTTCAAAGCAGGGTTTTGAAAATATTTCCAAGACACATTTATTTATATTTAAAGGTCATGATACATTCAAGGCATGAGGTAGCCCTAGTCTTGGGGATGTTTGACCATATTGAATTTCCACTTGCTTCGCTTCACTTGCACTCTTCTTACAGTGTTTATTAATACTACAGAAAGGGCCAAAAGATGTAACCCACGTTAAATAAACCTCGAAAATCAATTTCGCATGCTCTGACGCTGTAAGTTACCGCAAAGGTATAACTAGGAGGTTCATTTGTTTTGTGCAAATGTAAAAGAAAAACTTGTTATCATCAAAAGTCACAACTAAAACCATAATTTTTGTACTGACCATAGGCAGCTATGTCTTTTTGCGGAAATATGTGAAAAAAACGACGTTGTTGTGGGCGTTTAGGACATTTAATACGAAAAAATCAAAAACCAGAAAAAGAAGAATACTATACTGACTTAGTTTTTGTTCCCTATTTTTGTCTATTATAAAATAGCCCACAAGAACACGTTTTTTATCTTTAGTCGAGCAAAAAAAAAAGAAACAAAAAAGACAAGGCAGCCATCGCTGCTACAACCATCAGACGACGCCACCGCCAAGCGGCACCACCGCAGCCGCCAGCAGCCGTTTGGTGCAGTCCTCCAATCAGAGTCCGGCACCGTGACGTCACTCCAACCTCTGTCCTAGGACAGACGTACTCGGTCGACCTTTTCCACCGTTTACCATTCCGGCGTAAAATGCTGCGTCATTGAGCTGTGTACGCATGCGTGGCGTCTGACCTTCAGCAGAAGACAGCCACGGCGTGAGTATGCTCAGTAGGCGTCCCACAGTCGGGTAGACTAAGATGGCAGCGTGCAGAAGGCGATCATTGCGAAGTTTGTATTTTCATATACTTTTACAGCTTCAGCTCTACCGGGCTTGTTACATGTACTGGACGAGTGTCGTGTTGCCGAGAACGAACCGTTTATCGATCTCGCTGGTGACTTTTGGCGCCGGAAGAGGGCGAGCACAGCAGTGATACCCTCGCCCTCCAGTTCGGCCAATCGCGATTGCGCTGGGGGTCATGCGATCGCGCTCCTCACCGCCTTCTCTTTTCTCGGATTCGGTCGCCCGTTTCCTCGGCGCTCTAACCCTTTGCGCGCAAAAATCGAGCGGACGAAGCATACGCCGGAGCAAGTGGCGGCTCTTCGGCGGCGTAAACGCGCCCGTGAGAGATAACGTCGTCTTTGTGCAGGAGCCGACGCGGTATCATCCCAGGCGTTAGGATGGAGCGCATTCGACGTCAAGAACTCAAGATCATGCTGTGCGTGAAAGTGAAGCGGCACGTAGAAGAAGAACGTTGCCCTGTGAAGAATGGGCACGCTGTTGCGACCAAGCGGTTCATGCAGCGCATTCGCGAGAACGTGTTTGGTGCTGGCTGTTTTGTGTGTGATCGGTTGTGGCACACGCGAGACACTGCGCGACGCAACATCATCAAAACATTCCAGTCAATCAAGACGCGATATCATCGAAATGTCGCACCAGCTGACGTTGTCCATTCACATCCCGTCGCGTGATCGTCCGCGCAATTCGTTTCGGTGCTTCTCCCCATCCCCTAGTTTGAACTTTGAAGTCAGTGACACTCTCACTTACCTTCGGGTAGCTTCAGTGCTGGTGCATCTCTCGCCCAAGCATAGACGATACGTTGCCCCCTTTCGCATGTGGAACGCTTTGGGAACGTACCACGAAAGGACGCCATCTCCCCGCAGTCCCAGACGACCCTCGGGCTATCCCACTCACGGTAGCCCGGTGTCTCGCACCCGTAGATGAGAACGTGGTGTGCGACGTGCATCGTTGCGTTGGGCTCGAATGACACTGCAAGTTTCAGCGTGAATGAAAGCACACGAGTGGCGAGCTATTAAAAGTGTAACGACATAAATAAGACAAATCGCTATTGTCCGGTATCGAAAAAAAGTACACTATCTTCCCGAGGGGAACCATGGGGTGATGCGGAGCATCGCGGATCATAATTAATTTATTCCCTTCTTGACTGATTTCTTTTGGCCGGAAGGATTTGGGCTGCGGCGGACGCGAGCGGCCGAGAAACGCTAGCAGACGACAGCCGCAGAGTTGCGGGGAAGGCCCACCCCGCTGGAAAGCCCTGGCGTGGCGCTGCTACCCGCGCGCCCAAAACTATCCTCCTTTCACTCCTCCGGGGGAACGCGTGCAGCGCGCTACCACTGCTTATATTCACACTTGAAGGAGAGGAGACTAGAGGAGGAGAGTTGCGCATGCGCGCGCGGTGTGAGTAGAAGCGAACGAACGCGAAGTGCACGCAGCTGGTAGTGAGAGAGAGCGGAGAGAGTAACGCGCAGCTGTTGGAGAGAGGGAAGGAGGAGAGTTGCGCATGCGCAGTGTGAGTGCGGACTACGACGCCGCGGGACATAGACCCGAGCAAGAGATGCTCCGCATCTAAAAATTGCTCTGGTCCATTGAGTTACGGGCGCTGGCGCAGCGGCGGCCGCTAGATGGCGTAAGTAGTGGCGGCGCGCGCCTGTCCCGAAATCTTTGGGTTGACTGACAAGGTGAAAAGTAACGACAGGGCGTCTCTTTCAAACGCCCGACCTCGCGTTCGCTGACTTCCGAAGTACTTTGGCTATGCGTGCATGCTCGAGGCTCACGAGCCGCCGAAGCATTATCGAAGGCGCTGGAGGCGGGGAAACTGGAGCTACTCCCTGCGGCTCTAGATCCTGCCAGTGACAATAGGTAACGTCACCGAATCCTGGGAAAGTAGCGCCATTGCCTTCTCTGCCTGACACTAACATACAGACGACCCAAACTTCGCAAGGCGATTGGCTGATTGGTTTTTGTTTCCATGGCAATCGCCATTCGGCTCCTCTCATATTTCCGACGCTGCGAAAGGGTCGTTCACGGTGGCGACAAGAACCAACAGGGGGCGTCAACGTACTGAGAGCGTTCCTCGCCAACCTAAGCGTATTTGGCGCCGTGTATGCAGGCAACGTATGGAGGCGTGTCTCCGCAGATCTCTTACAATTATATTGTTCTTCTTCCGTATTTCAAGAGAGGGAAATAATTTTTCAATGCCGCTGCAGGCACCGACGCCGCATCTTGTGGAGGTGTGAACATGTGCGCTTGTTTCGCCATTGTGTGCGTACCTCACGTTTGGTAGGGAAGAATTGTCTTTATAAAAAAGCAATCGGTCACCCCTCCCTCTTCCCACTGTTTTCCCGCTAAATTTAGCCGGAAAATTGACGCCACGTGACCTCAACACCACTTCAGTTTCTCCTTTGAGTTTAGCAGGGAAAATGACGTCACACGACTCTGTGTCACGTCACCCATAAACAAAGTCAGTTTCTCCCCTAGATTTAGCGGGAAAATTGACGTCACGTGACCTCAACACCAATTTAATTTCCCGCTAAATTTAGCGGGCGGTTACGCCGACGCCTGTATACTTGAAAACAAGCGCCTAAGAGCTGCGCTCTAAAAAAGCAAACAAACATATGACTGTGATATGATCTTATATGAGAACATATACGATAATATCGGGACTCATATTCGTATTATATAATTTATCTAAGGTCTGATTTGTTTAATATACAAACCAGATATGAATTATTTCTTTTCAATAGGGATGTCCCTTTAATACATTTTAGCGAGTGAATTGAGGCCAAAAATGAACTTCTATAATTTGTCTTAAAGGTATCTTTTTGCTGAATATGCAAGTATTGTTCCAATTTGGGAGATTATGAATTTTTAGGCCCATTTGTTTAATGTTTTTTAGCGCACATTCATAAATATTAAGCGCTGCGAGCCCAAAGTCAGAATGTTAAGATTATTGTGACAGTATGCCTAAGCGAAAATTCGTAGTACGTTTTAAAGAACGACGTACGCTTCGCGCTTTGTACTTTTCCCGCCTCCTCCTTTCCTATATCCTCTCCACTTTTTACATTGCCCTAACTTGGCTCCCCTCGCAGCTTAGGAGAGAGGAGCGCAAAGGGATTTCCCGACCGCAGAAAACCAAGTTTGTACGTCGGCCTTTAAGCATATTTCGGTGCACAATCATTACAAAATAATATATATTGTGTTGTACTAGCCTATTGATAATGATCAAGCAGAGAAGTTAAAAAAATGTGAAGTTCTATAGTCTTTTGTGAGAAACTTAAACTTCTCATTCGTGCATTTTAGACCTCGTGCTTCTCTAAAAATGGTAAGTTGCAGGAGTTGTTCGAAGAGTTTACCAATATACTTATGCTGCTTTGGTGCAAAGTGGAAGGCAGTGCACAAATACGTTTCATTCTGTAAAAAAATCAATAAAAAATTAAATTGTAAGTCTAGAGCATCACAATAGCGACACAGCTAGTCGATAACAGTTCATGCACTAACGTTTCTAAGGATGCTTTATCTTTTAACCGTAATACCGGGTGTCTAAAGGATGCTATAATTAGCTTACTCCTCCTGGATCTTGAATTTGAATTGCTGATACAAGGTTTTGAAACATTTACGCGTAAAACCAGAGAAAAGGAATTGTATTTGTAATATTTTACGGTCACCTAATCTTCGCAGCCTATCCTTCAAAAACATTTCAAAAATCACCAGATAAACCTAGGATGATGACTTTTTTCTTTTTTTTCCTCGGATAATGAAGCTATCCAAGGATAGTTGTAAGGCGTTGCAGCTTTTACGCCCGACAAGAAATGCTATGCTATTGGAAGTACTCACAAAATTAAATAGAACGGTGGAAAATTTCTTACACAATAGTTTTATCCTGTATTTAGGTATAAAGATAAATACGCAGTTTTCAAATTCAGTGGTTGAGTTTTTTTTAGCCTAATATAAAGAGATGATAAAGATTAGTAAGCTTATTGAGACAGGTGTTATACATAAATATACTATAAATTGTGTAGCCAACATCCTAATTCTACAAAGGCTGAAACATATGGGTCCTATACTTGTTAGTGAGCGCGTTGGTAATGACGTAAATTTAGAAAGAGTTTTATACGTGAAGACAGGGGACGGGATAACACAGCTTTCAACTTTCAGCACACAAATGATTTACTTCTGGCACGCATCGCCTTTTAACTTTCCCTTTCCTATAGTCGAGTTCCCAAGGCGATGCGTGCCGGCAATAAATCGTTTGTGCGTTGAAAGTTGAAAGCTGTGTTATCCCGTCCCCTGTCTTAAAGTATGAAACTCTTTCAAAATTTACACTTTTCTTTTGCACCTTTTGTGCTCGACGTTCCATTCATAACACGACAAGCCTTGTGTCTTTAGCGCTAGTTCAGAAATCTGAAATGAAATGCTAATTGCACAAGCCCCCCCCCTTTTTTTCCGTCCCCTCACAGTAAATCAATTTCCAATTACGTTTCAAAACAATTAAAGTGAGTATGCACCTGACCGTTATGTTCATTTCTCAAAATTACAAAAGTGGGGTTTACTACTGTTTGAAAGTCGATAAAGATGCATCTGAATCGGATATACAGGGTGTTTCACGAAGGTGGACAAATTCGATATTGCTAAAACTACGCGTCGCACCAAAAAAAGGCTTGTGCCGTTTTGGTCCTGGGCCAGGGACCTATTTAGGAAAATTATTAAAGTCCGAGAGAATTAAATTGTTAATTATTTTTGCGTAATTAACTTTTTTAATATTGTGTTTACGGGCATGGTTTCAATTAGAAAATTGCTCAGCGTCATCAAAAAACACTAAATTAACAAATTGCAGAACGATAGAAGACATGGGAAGCATTTTACGGCTTTCTGAAAAACCGTACAAATTCGACGGGTTTTTATGTTTCGGTTTGTTATCGGGCGGCGCATCTCCGCCCCGGCAGCACCACGCCCCGTGGAGAGATAGCGCAACCAGCCTCTGCTACGTCGCGCGATGACAGCGCAGCAGAGGTTGGTTGCACTATTTCTCCACGGGGCGCGGTGCTGCCGAGGCGGAGATGCGCTCCGATAACAAACCGAAACTTAAAACCCGTCGAATTTGCACGGTTTTTCATAAAGCCGTAAAATGCTTCCCGTGCCTTCTATCGTTCTGCAATTTGTTGATTTAGTGTTTTTTGATGACGCTGAGCAATTTTCTAATTGAAAACTATGCCCTTAAACACAATATTAAAAAAGTTAATTGCGCAAAAATAATTAACAATTTAATTCTCTCAGACTTTAATAATTTTCCCAAATAAGCCCCTGGCCCAGGACCAAAAAGACACAAGCCTTTTTTTGTTGCGACGCGTAGTTTTCGCAATATCGAATTTGTCCACCTTTCATGAAACACCCTGTATAAGTCACGTTTCAGAACACAAACATAATTACTGTCGAGACCGGTTAAAACAAAGTCAACGGGAATCAGAAATTACTTCGCTATATCCAATATTTTGTTATAACCGACTTCGGTTATAACGAAGTGCAAAGGGAATGCGAAATCGCAATCGCATCGCAATATCCGCTATTTCGTTATAACCGACTTCGGTTACAACGAAGTTCAAGAGGGAATGGGAAATCGTGATCGCATCGCTATATCCGCTATTTCGTTATAACCGACTTCGGTTATAACGAAGTGCAAAAGGGAATGGGAAATCGTGATCAATTCGCTGTAGCCGCTATTTTGTTATAACTGACTTCGTTATGACTGGTCTTGACAGCAGTAACATTTTGAAGCAACCCGAGACTGAGGAATACGAAAGTAGACACCGAGAGACGAGAAGGAGAACGTCTCAAAATCGGAGTTTTCAGTAGACAGGCAGTGAGCCACCGTTCCCTCAAATTAAATGTAAACTTTTTTTTTGTCTCGAAATGATACCCTCTTACAGCCCTTGAATTTTAACGTGTGCCGTAATCTAAACGTCGTCGTCGAATTATGGCTTTTAAATTACGTATATACATTTAACTTCTGCCAAGGCAATATCAGTACGAACTATAGTCGATGACAGTTTAAGAGTTCGGGGAAAGTCCTCCCCCCCCCCCCTCTTTCCGCTTTGGCAGAGCGAACGTCAGAGAGGAGGCGACCTTTTCTCCAGCATTCGCTGTGCTAAAGTGGGAAGAGGTGGGAGGAGCTTCCCCTCAACTCCTAACCTGTCACGAACTATAGTTCACGGGAGTGTATGGGGCGTAGGCAGGGAACAGGCAGATGAGTAGGTGACTCCGACAGCTGAACTAACATTTCAAAACTTCGTAACATGCGGCACACAATCGACAAAATAAGTAAAAAAAAATCATATTTTGCATGCCGACAAATACCTGCATTGGCTGTACACCAGGCATCAACAGTGGAAACTGAACGGCTGCCGAAACAAAGAAAATACTTCCCACGAAAACAACAGCGATAATCATCGCGGTAAGACGAAAGTAGGACTTCATTCTGCAAACGGTAAACAGACACTGCACCATCGAGGTACGGCCACGTGTCAGAGACAGCTGCGAGCTCTGCAGGATGTGTCTCATTGGCCTATTTTTTATGTTTCGGTATTTTTAGATAGTCTAGCTATTACACTCACCCCTATACTGACAGTGCGCTGGAACCTACCAGCTGGTCGCACCAATCCACTCCATTGTGTCAGCTTATCCCGCTCTCTGCACCCGGGTATGGGTGCGAGCCAGATCAGGTGGCGGAATAGAGGCGTGTGACTGGCTCAGGGATAACGTAGTTTTCACTGCACTGCCAGCTTAGGGGTGAAACGGGTATAGTCGCGTAAAAAAAGACGAAGAAACTCAGCATGTCTGAAAGTTATGCCAATGTGCTTTTGACGTTCTGAAAGTGCTAGGCATTATTAGAGACGTATACTAGTGCTCTTTAATCTATGTACAGGTATTTACAGGAGATGTGCTCTTGCAACAGACGGGGCATCGGCAGCTAGTTGGGGTAGGCCATCAGTTCCATGATTTGCTCGCGCGTTGTTCTCGAGACTGTCTGTTGGTTGTCGTCGTCGTTAGTCCGACACCAGACGCACACGCGCGAACAAGATGTCTGAGATGCAGCAGAAAGCATGTACTTTGCCCCGCTTCTGAGCGAGTGGTATGGCGATAGAGGACACTCCACTACAGAAAACGGAGTAAGAGAAGTTTCCTCTCTCCTCTCACCCCGGTTCGTCGTCTGTTGCGTAGACTGAGCAGTACCTAACATCCGGCTGGCGTGCAAACACGTTTTAAAATCGCGTCATTTCGGCCATTTGAGGCGCAAATGCGGTTATCGTACAGTGTTATACCCGGTAGAAAAACTAACCGGAAACAATAATAATGTCACCGGCCGTGCAATAAAAAAAAAAAAGTGAACACCTTTGTCAACAGTGTAGTCCGACTGTCGTCCCCGACGATAAGTCAATGCGCCTGCAGTAGCTTCTCACTAGATGGAGTTTGTGCTGACGTAGGCCTCTAGCAACTATTAATCGTAGGTGTGAATATAAAAGAAAACTGCCTCAACAAATAAATAACAATTGCCTGTATTTACTTTCTTTTAGCGACCAAGTAATTTGCACATAATTCGTTTCTTGCTGAGCCTTGGATACGCAGGACCTTAGAGGGTTTCCGTTATCGCTGATGTTTGTAGTGGTCTATTTGTAACCAAAATACCTTTTTGTGAGGCTTTGATGGAGCTTGGGAATAAGCCACCATGGGTACGCGATCGTCTTCATTGCGTCGCCGAAAGTCAAACAACGCAAGTGCGCCGGCAGCGTGTTGTGTAAAAAAAGAAAATTTTATTTTTATTTATAAAATATGAAAAAGTAAAGCAGCTAACTTTGACGTGACCTGCTTTCGTAACAGAATTCTACCACTTCTGGCTGGGAACTCACTTATGGCTGGGATCGCGTGCGTGAGGCAGTGTGCCTTGTAATTTAATGTTTCAAACCACCAAACATTTTTGTTTTGTACAGTGGCAGCTGTTACGGGTGCTTTTCCCGGTCTTTCGACGGCGTGAGCGCAAAGGAATTCAGTTTCCCCGTTAAATTTAGCAGAAAAATGAACGTCACGTGACTTAAGCACCAATCGCAGTTCCCCGCTAAATTTGGCAGAAGAATTTGGTGACGATATTGTCACGAAGGACGAGGTGAAACAAAGAATAACTGGGGAAACTGAAACGTTTAATAAGGCGAATTCTTGCCCAAAATAAAAAGGGAACAGAGGAAAGCAGAGCGTCGCGCGCGTCGAAGTCGGCGTGACAGCAGAGTTGAACGCTGGGGTGAAACTGACTTTGGCTCGCCACGCGAAGCCCCTTATGTGCACGCGAAATGATCGGCGTAGAAGGTTCGACACGTAGAACATTCAGACCTCGAACAAGCAACAGGATTCTCGAATTTACCAGAACACTAAATTGCAGGGATAAACAAAAGACACGTCGCTCCCAGGAATCGAACCCTGGCTTTTCGCGTGGGAGGCAGGCACAATAACCGTTGGGCCACGCGCGCGCTGCCTACTTGGCCAGCTGCGCGCGCGGCAATATGACGATCGTCGTCGCCATATCGTCCAATAAGCGGCACGCTACCGTTGTCTGAACGCGTCAGCGTGCATTGATCGTCCACAATTGTATTTCTTTTGTTTTGTTCGCACGACTTTTTTTGTTTTTTTGTTTGTTTTAGTAAGGAAGCGAGGTTTTTTTGATCTGGTTCCTTTTTTCTGTTGACGCAGTAGACGCCGCAGCTTCTGCCGGTGGACGCCACTGCTATTGATGTTACCGATCGAAGTGCTCTAGCCATACGCATTTACTGAAATCAGAACAACAGAGCACTAAAGGCTCTTCCCAGAACTGCCGTAAATGTTCGGGAAACGTGAACCACTTAACAGCGGCAGCAGCAAGCTATAGCTTTCGGCGCAGCCGACATGCAGCCCACGGGTACTGCCATAGCCTCGGTACTGCCTCCGAAACGTGGAGAACGGCCTCCGGTTTGTCGTCTGCTATCGAGGTCGGACGCGTGCCCTCCACCCCGCAACCCCGAACGGCGCAGCAGTCGAACACGATGTAGGGAGTGCAAGATGGCTCCGACCTGAAAGACAGATTTCGATGGATGCCAGGATATACTCGATCTCTTATTTTTTTTTGTCTGGCGCAATTACAATATAAAAAAGCCAATTCAGTTCTAGGCACCAAACTGTATTCGGTGGTCACTACGGATTAAGGCACGAACGGGCGTGACTCGTTATGTTAATTCACTTTTCTCGCTACATGATTGGCTCTTCGGCCTTCTTGTCGGCTAATGCTGTATTCTCATTGGCTGGCGAACGATAATGAGATGCTAGGGACTCGCCACGCCCCGCATTTTTTATAGACCTTTTCCGCTTACTCTTGGCCCCGACCGCCAAGTAGGCATATCTGGTATGGGCGACGAAAAAATATCAAAACGCTTCAACCTGTGAATAGTAAAAAAATAGAGGGGAGGCAAAACGAGAATGTGTGACGGTTGCGTTTATGTCCTAAATGCCTTCTATTGGAGTGGCGACGGCAAAACAATCTTTTCGCCCATACTGGAAGTGACGACAATTCAAGATGGCGGCGCCCTTGCGGAAAAGGTCTATACTCTCAGCGACCTTTTTTTATATATATAAAGTGCCACAGGCCTAGAGCGACGTCGCATGCACATATTTAATAATAATAATGATAATAATATTAATAATTAATAATTTATGTGTGATGGAGGAGCATATCCACAGAACAACGCAGGCTCGTCAAAGCCTTCAAGGGCTTGTGTGTGACTAAACCGAGGTTGCAAACTTATCAAAAATAATTCTCAAAAGAAAAAGAAAAATAAAAAACATATAAAAAATTGTGCACTTTACCGGAATTAGCAATAGTTCGAGTTGAAGCTTAAGCTTTTAAATCACAAAAAAATATAAAATTAAATGAAAACAATCAGGTTATGTCACTTAAAAACATCACAGAATCGTTCCTTGAAGAGTTGCATGATGCAGGGTACTTCCAGGTGAAGAATGAGTTTCTCAGTGAATGAGAACAGTCACAAAATCAGTCATGGAAACAAAACAGAACAAGAAATATGATGTGTGTCTGCCTTTTTGTTTGTCTCTGTGTGTGTGTCCTTAAAACGTTCAGCTGGCACTTTAACAACCGTGAACCAACTAGCTCAGCTTCAAGCCGTCACAAGAAATATGACGCAGAATTTGGCACAAGCAAAATTGAGTTATATCACAAATACACCACATTGAGGACGGCACCCTATTTGTGTCATTAATAATAACCATAAATAAAAAGCGTTATTTGAATCAATCACATTTGGATTCTACAGAAAATGCACCAGTCAGAAGACGCATACCTTGTGATATTACTAGTGACGACAAAAAGAAAACATTCAAATGAAATCACATAAGGGCATTTGAAAACAAAGAATAAAAAAACGCACACACAAATGTTTATAAATTTTAGATGGACTCATCGGGAGACAGGAGAAGGCGAAGCGAGTTTCTAAGCTTTTTTCTGGAAGTAAAATCAGGGAAGTTTGAAGGTAAGGAATAATAATAATAATAACATTAATAATAATAATAAAGTTTATTTCCCATTCAATACAGGAATGGAAGAAACAAGGGAAAGAGCTGTTTAACAGCTTGAAGGTGCACCCTGCTGCCTTACAGTTACATACGACAAAGTAAAGTAGAAATCAACAGCAAAATATCAACGTTGTTTACGAGAAATTTGTTACAACCTATCGCAGAAAACCAATGTACAGTATTCAATTCAAACAAGAAAATTAATTTTGCATTGTGACAGACATTATATCAATGTTTTTGTTCAAAAGGAAATTTACCAAAGTAGGTAGCATATACTATAGAGACTGCATGGAACTGCTGTTATGGCATAAAAGCACAGCTCAATGTGCCGCCGCGCGAGTTGGATAAGAGGTAGTATGTTCCCTTAGTTTGGAAAGTTTGGCCAGCTTAGAAAGTTTGGCTTTTTTTTTTCTACCTCAAAACGGGCCATAAGTTTATACGAGTACATATCGAAAACACGCGATAAATTATATTTTTCAAACAAATCCTGGGTACTTGAAATATAAGAAACATTCGCAATGAGGCGGACAAATTTCTTTTATAATAGATGTATTTTTGTAGATCTGAATTAGTGGTCGCACCCCCTATCAGGTGGCAGTAGTTTAAGTGGGATATAAATAATGTTTGCTACATAAGTAGTTTAATGTTGTTTGGTAAAGTAAAACGGTTTCGTGAGATTAATCCAATGACCCTGGGCAATCTAGGAAGTATATAGCTTAAATGCTCGTCTCAAGAGAAATACTGGCTAAAATTAACGCAAAGGCTCTTGAAATTCTCCACTATCTCTATAGCATTTGAATTCATTGTGAGACATTTCGACATAAAAACACTTTTATTTTCGGTTCGAAAAAGAATTTATATGGTTTTACTACTATTAATTTTAAGTCCGTTGCCTGATGTCCAATTTTGCAGCCCGGTTAAAGTAGTATCATTAGCGCAGTTGACAAGTTGAGCACATAAAAGAGTATCATCTGCTTATATAACAAATGTAGCTAGAGGGTCTACGTTAACAATATCGTTAATATTGCCTCGTGCGCAGCCGCCCAAGTAGGCAGCGCGACCGTTCCCTAGCGGTTATCGTGCTTGCCTCCCACGCGAAGAGCCAGGGTTCGATTCCTGGGAGCGACGCGTCTTTTATTGATTCATGCAATTTATTGTTCTGGTGAATTCGAGAATGCTGTGTTTCGAGATTCAAAAATGCTGGTCCAAGTGTTCTACGCGTCGAACTTTCTACGACGATTCTTCTAGAAGCCCACGCGTGTATGTACAGCCAGCACGGAATGAAGTGCGAGGCACATGCGCGTCAAAACTGTCCGATCCGGCGTGTGAACTGTCGGAAAAATGGCTGCTCCGAATCGCCGCACACGACGGTTCGAGACCGTAGAGTTATTACAATAAACGCTAGAGGCTCAGGTGGCGCTAGTGTGCTGTTGCATTTTGAAGCAGACAGCAAGCAGTCAGAAATTGACTTCCGGTAATGCATTTTTATGGGAAAAAGCGAGTGCATTTTCTCTCTGCTCTCGATTATAAGAGCAAATATCACGAATAATTTGTACGTGCTAGGCACATTGGAACATTTTTCAGTCACGCAGAGGAAATAATTCGTCAGTTACAGCATTTTTTTTTAATTTGTGGCATGAAAAACGGTGTTAAAACCGCTTCGTACGTGTATCTACGTGCACTGTCGGACACTGTTAGCGCGAACACGGCGTCGACGCTTTCCAGCATGGGGGATATACGTGCCAAACGAACGAAGGACATGTGGAAAACCAAGATGGGCGGCAAAAACTACGCAGTAACACTGGATAAGTAACTCCTTGTGCACGCAAAGACGATCAAAATAAATTGAAAGCCACGTAATATCGTCAAATTTACAATAAATAAGTACTGCTTTATTCTTTCTGCTCATGAATATGCGCGAAGATGCTTGTTCTGGGTTCAAATCACCACCCCCACGCTCCAAACCTTTGCAAATAGGGAAGCCAGAGAGCAGGTGCCCGATAAAAACTGCTTGACATAGGAAATTATAAAATTACACACCTTTCGTAGCTCACGTGCTTTATTTTTTTGTGTTCGAATGTTTCTTTAACCGATCGTAAAGATGCACGACGGAGTTATTTTCATCCAATGACAGGACGAGCATAATAGCAATATATAAGCACCACCGAAATGCTAGCAAACCTTGAACGCACTCTACATTCCTTTCGATCGTGAGTTTGCTTAGAATCGTCGCTCGTTTTCGCATACCTTCCTTGAAACGGAGGTTTGGGCCTGAAATAGAGCGAAGTTTAACATCGTTCAGTGGTACAGGAAAATGCTGTAACTAAAGCAATTACACTTTCACAATACCAATAAAGGTACATACTATCCGGTACAACCGAAATGACAAAAGTTATTCATGTTATTTTCCGAGAAGAGACAAAATTTACGCGTGTTTTCCTATAGGAATACACAGGGAGGCTGGAAATGTAGACTGCATGCTGTCTGCTTCAATTTGCAACCGGAAGTCCCGTAGACACTAGCGCCAGCTGAGCCTCTAGCGTTTATTGTAATAACTCTATGTTCGAGACACATGGCTTCTGACGCGTCGTTTTGTAGTCACCCAGTTCCGGTATCACTACAAGGAGGCTTTGCCACCAAGCATCAGCATCTCCCGACTCCGCACGATAGAGCTACGAGCAAGTGGTTTTTGTTTTCGTTTTAAAACAAGCAAAATACCTTCATACTTTCTTTACTTGATTATACAACAATGTTGTTACTAAATGCCATCTGTTTCCTTCTAGACATTACTTAAAAGAAGTGGCTGGGAGAGTTCGGTTGATTCGGTCTTTAATGCTGACAACTAAGTAGGTTTCATGCTTTCTGCAGCTTTCTGTTTGGTCGAGTTTGACTCTCTTGTTTCTCGTGATGGCGTATGTAAGTCACCGCACGAAACTTCTCCTCAAAAAGAAGATTATTATTCTTAGAAGACTTAAAGAAAAGCGGCGCAAGTGGTGGGTGAGGCCTGCGTGGAGCAAACGACGCACCGAGAGCGAGATTTTTACGACGGTAAGAGCAGTTTCGTTTGTTTGCTGCGATCACTTACACCGTGGCTGCAATATATAGGGGTAAATAAACTAATATCCATGAGAAAACTGCAAGGGCAATACAGACATTTATGGGACTCGAGATGGGTGTTTATTCCGCGGCGAAACACTTCTCAAGCAGGCACCCGGAGATTGCCCCGCTGGAGAGGTATCGCGCGGATACGTTAAACAGAGACACTGGAAAGAAAGGGGTACAGCCGTTCCGCGCACTGGTTTGAGTTGCAGGAGCGTTTCGGTAGCACCGCGGAAGACCCATGCTTGGGTGCATGTCATGCTTGTGGTGCGGGTGTTTGCAACGACATTTGCCACGCCCGCCTTGCAAAAATTCGAATTTCAAGCGTAGTTGCGTGAAACTGGCCGCGTGAACGTCGTTTCGCGAAAAATGTTGTATATATATATATATATATATATATATATATATATATATATATATATATATATATATATATATAGTATACATATATATATATATAGCATGAGGAGCTAACAAAAGAAACTCAAAAATAGAGAAAAAACGGCGGTCGCTGTTATTCGTGTTCATGCTAGTTTGAGAGTTCGCTCCCAGGAGGTGTGGTCAATGCAAAAACACTGAGAATGTAATAGGAGCGGCTAGCGACTAGAAGAATATCCACATTCAGTAATGATTTTAACGAAATATATAAACGATGATGCAGTTTCAGTTCGCATATAACCCCTCCCCCCCACCACCCCCCCCAAAAAAAGCTTCTTGGTTTGATAGAAAAAGAAATTCTAAAGTATACGATTTTTTTCCCTTTTTTTCTTTCACTTCGTGATCTGATATGTATCCACTCCTCCCTACACGCCTTGCGCATCCAGCAGGGATGTGCAAACGAATAGCAGACAAACTCGCCTGGTCTAGAATTTTTTTCTTCAAACAGGAAAATTGTTTTGTTTCCAAATGCGAACTGAAACTGCGTCATTGTTCATTTATTTCGTTAAATCATTATTCATTGTGATTATCCTCCTTGTTGCAAGGCTCTCCTACGTGATTCTCAGTGGTTTTTGTGTTCACCATGCAATCTGGGAGCGAGCTTGGAAACCAACATGCAGAAGAAGGAACAAGGTGGCAAGGACAAAATGCTGTTAACAAACAACCCCAGATGAGGTGTGGAGAAATAGGCCAGTTCCCACTTGAGGTGTGGGCAAACGTGCAGTTCTCACACGAGGTGTGGGCGCTGCGTGTCTGCAGGAACCAGATTTGCATGAAGTGATGCATTTGCGCATGCTCCCTGCCATTAGCGATGCCACCGCTGTTGTGTGATGTCAGAGCCGCATGGAGGTGTATAGGCCACAGAAAATGCTTGGCTGCCATTATTATGATTTCTTTTTTTCAATTTCGCTAGCTCCAAGTCGAGCTCTAAAAAAATTGGCATATATCTTCTTTGCAAAACAATGTTCCTGTACCCAGTTTCAGGTATGCATGTTTAAAATATTAATTTCGCAGGGCGTGCCAAATGTGGTGGTCCTTGTGACTGCACCCTTTATTTGACCTTTGAAATGAAGCGTTGAAAGTGTCACCCTTCCACATTCCGAAGTAGCGAATGTGTGCAAAGAGGTGGGATCTTTCGGTAATACCTGCACGAAAAAAGGGACCTTTAAGACATTTCTCTGTTGTCATTTCTCGAATAATGTTTTTCATTATTTAGAAGAGATGCTGCTCTTGTGTTGTTTAAGAGACTTTATTGGCTACAGTGCCTTGGCTAAGCCGTGATCTGAATGATTATTTTTTTCTTTTCCAGATGCAAAGGATGCGTAAGGGAGATCTGGAATATTTAAAAAAAAATTACAGAATGATACCCCAGCAGTTTGACTTTCTGCTGAGCCTCCTTCGCGAGGATCTTGAGCGACAGTATCTCTGCAGGGAACCCATATGCCCTGCGGAGCGATTGGCCATGACACTGAAGTAATAACAAACAGCAGGCTGTGTGGGTATTTTATGTTCGGCACGTTGAATGTTTATCTCGTTGTGTTTACACTTCAATAACTCTATGTTTATACTCAAAATTCTTTTGATAGGGTTTTTACATAATCATTCACCCAGACTGGGAAGCTGACTAACGAGAAGGACAAATGCATAAATCACTAAAAAATATCTGCATGGGGTTGTAAATGTACACAGATCCGTACTCCAAATACTCGTCCTTTTATGACCTGATATGGGATACTGTCATAGTGACAGTCTGTTTGTTTGCCTCTTAGTCCCTCATTCTCAGGCATACCCATCATAAACCTATTGACCATGGGATTTGACTGCCACAGGATGCAGGTAACAGGTGCACGGTCGAAACCTTGCAAAGTGCTTGCTGATCGCGCGGGCTAAATCATGCAGAAGCAGCTTCCATTGATATTAGCACATATTGCTAGCCATCACTTTACTGAATTTGAGAAAATTGAGTTCAGTACTCAAAGCCTATTCCAGGCCACCTCTTTTATTACTAGGGTAACTAAATCAGCTTACATCTAACTAAAAACATAGAGCATCCGTCATGATGAAGTAGTAGGTGGAAGCGTGCAAACAACACAAAACAGCAAACAAGAGCCGCTTCTATGGCACGTCTGCACCTGCGCATTGCCAACATGGCCAACAGTTGGCAGATCTAGTAATTGTTTACCATGTTGTTAGTGGTGATACCCACATAAAACAATGATCCAAGAAAAGTAGCCAAAAAGTGGAGAAAGACCTGATTACCCATTATGCCAAATATTTTGGCACAAAGTTAGGATTGCGCTGATCTTCAGTGTCTTACAGCGATGTCTTACATGTGCCGAGATTAACTTTCTTTATATTCATTTGTGACAACATCTCGCAAGTACAGCAGAAGAATGCTAGGCAAGCTAAATGTCATAAAAATCAAATATTCAATATTTATTCACAGCTCCCATGAATTGAAGCAGCATTGTGCACATATAAACTCTTCTACAGTGAAAGAATGCCTTGTCAAGAGAAATTATTTGTCCTGATATAAGTGGTATCCAACTTGTGAACTGAAAGCAGCACCAGTTTGCAAATATAGTTCTATGAAATCTCACTCGCACCTTCCCACTTGTAACGCTGTTCGCTGCCATGCAAAACCGCTAGGATGACTCTCTGTTAGAATACCAATATAAATGTGTGCACAGGATTGCCTATTGCTGGCCTTGCGATTGCTTTGCTGCATCGTGACCGAGGGACGCGACTGCAATCGGAATGGATTGGATTCGATTATGGCAGCTGAACCCTCTGTGTTGGGCGATACTAATCAAAAAGACCAAATCTAGCAAAAAAAAAAAAAACAAACATCAAAGCCAATGCACTATTACCGTGGCACCCCTTCTTCACGGTTTTTCCCTACCAGTCACATTTTGGGATTTCTGTTGACGAGTGGTACCGCAATATTTTTTGCCATACAGACAAAAACAGTAAAAATAACAGATTATTGCATTTAAAGAATATTTCACATGTTGAATCAAAGAAGGTGGTGATTGTAAGGTGCTATTTTATAATTTCCCTAGAATAATCAGTGTTCCGAAATGCTACTAAAATTGAAAAAATCTCAGAAAATGCCGTTACGACATAGCACCCATGAAATGATATTGGGGCTGTGTGTGTTCAGTGACTGTACTTATTACCTTAGTTGTTGCATAATTTCAGTTCAGGTACGCTCAAGCACTGCTTGGCAAAATTACGAATGTTATGCCATGAGGAATGGATGCCAGAGTGTCTACTTGACATGCTGCAATTTAAATAATTAACACTATGAAATACTCCATTCGCTGCCTGTTGCATTTTGTTCTGTTCATAGTCACAGGGGCCATTGCAATTTCTAGCCCATCTGTTTGAAGCTGTGTACATCCCAATTTCCCTTTGCAGGTACTTGTCCTCCGGCGACTTGATTCAGGACATCGCCCTCTTTTTTCGAGTGGGCATATCGACGGCCCGGTTGGCGGTGCGAGTCACCTGCAAGGCTCTGTGGACCAGGCTCCAGCCGCTCTATCTGGTGGTAAGTGCCGCAGCTTTCTAGGTTGCTGCAGATGCCAGATTCACCGCATTTTTTTATCGTGCCACAGTTAGAAGCTCAGGCTTTTGCGAAGTTCATCTATAGTCCACATAGAACTTGGCCGTTTAATATTTTTGAAGTAGTGAGCTGCTTTAAATGGGTTTGGAAGAGCAGGGTTTTGCAATGGTGCAACTAGCCTGTCCTTAAAGGGACCATGAAATGATTTTTTCAATTTCTTCCTTCTTAGCTTTTCATCTCAACTCAAAAGGGAATTGAGAAATCGCGTGGTTGTGACATGCTTGGGCACCGGAGGCAATGACTCCAAGCTCCCACCGTGATTTTCAGGCACACCATAGAATGATTATATTGCAATTAAATTCAAAGGTGCAAGCGAGCTGGACAAGAATGACGAAAATAATCCCTAGAGAAGGGGAACAAAGGGGACAAAGAACAAACACAAATCGCCAAACACAGCTAGGTGACTGGTGCGCGACCGAAAAAATCCGCCTGGTCCGGGTATCAAACTTGGGTCCCCTTCATTTCTAGTGGAGCGCTCTACCAGCTACGCTAACCAGGGGTTAGACGTCAGTAGAGCAAACAAGTTTTATCAGCCAGGCGGATTTTTTCGGTCGTGCACCAGTCACCTAGCTGTGTTTGGAGATTTTTGTTTGTTCTTTGTCCCCCTAGTTCCACTTCTCTAGGGATTATTTTCGTCACACCATACAACTTGTCATTCGCAACTGATGATAAATGCTGTCACTCCACTCATTGGCCATGTACGTGAATCCAAATATCTGTCGACGGACTGATT
This sequence comes from Ixodes ricinus, assembly GCA_037355805.1. Lineage (NCBI taxonomy): Eukaryota > Metazoa > Arthropoda > Arachnida > Ixodida > Ixodidae > Ixodes > Ixodes ricinus. The sequence continues at coordinate 3,827 of JAZHYW010025367.1, read as the reverse complement.
GTTGACAAGCGCATACGTTCGAGTGATACAGTGTGTGTGAGCTGGGGTCGGCTGACGTGCTTCGGCACTGCGGATGCATCAAAGTGAAAAGGCAAAGAGCTTTAAAAGTAAAAAGAAGTCAGAAACTCTTCACTGTATTATCAAATTTTCGTACTGAAAAGCAGGCTTTTGACTTTCTTCCTTCGTGTTCTTTCACTCTCATTGTTCGTTTCCTGCGAAGGCCGAGCAGGCTACGAGCTTTGGTATTTTCTGGTTCTCAAAGTGGAAGATAACAAATAAAGGATAAGCATCCTGAACAGGCAAATAAAGTAAAAACCTTCAAGAGAAGCCGGCGAACTTCGAATGCACAATGCAGGTGGGTGTCGCGCTGACCGGGTTTTTACAGCTCAGGCGAATTGCAGATATTTCTGGCTTATAGAGGTCGCTCGAATCGCAAAATGGCGGCGGCCAGAGAGCTCTTTTTGCAAAGGTCTATACTAGACGAAGCTTAGTCGCAAGCTGCACCACTTCAATTGGCATAGATTGCTGCTCTTCCCAACATCTCCAAATCGGAGGTAATATGGAGTAACTGTATCCGTACCTCTGAACTTCTAGTGTTGGCCAATGAGCATGTATACGTGTGAACCTCTAAATGAACTTGCATGCCCTTTGTTTCTTGTTTGCCTTTGAATAGAAACCAGATACTGCTGCCTGTCTTCGGGTGGCTGATGGGTTCAGCAGGAGCTGGCAATTCCCGAACTGCTTGGGGGCAGTTGATGGCAAACACGTACTGATCCAGGCTCCTGCAGAGTCTGGCAGTATGTTCTTCAACTACAAGGTGTGTCGCGAATTCCATGCTACATTCTTAATTGCACCAATTCTTTGCTGTTTGGATAGTGATTTCTTTCCAATGTTGGATTATATCACTCATATCTTCTTATAAAACATTTTTTAATGTTAATATAGAAGTTTATCCCTGCATAACATGCAGCAGTTCATGGTAATTTTTCAGAATCTACTTACTACTCATGACATAAACTCTCGAGTACTATTAATTGAAATAACTCCCATACTTAGTACTAGGTATTTGGTTTTAAAACATTGCACTGTGGCCAAGAATGTTTTTGCCGGGGGGGGGGGAGAGGGGAAGGGGGTTCAAAATGCTTATATTATAGGGTCGGCTAGATATCAGGGGATGGGGGGGGGGGTTGGTCAGTTAGTAGTTACTTCCTTTATTATAATTTTAATGCAACCAGCCAGACCTCTGCTGAATACCTGTAGAATTAAACTTGGTACCCGTCAAAATGCAGTTTGTGTTTGCAGCAACAGGCAGCTTTCATAATTTCATTTGTTGTATCCACAATTGGGGTGGCATATAAATGACAGATTTGACATTAAATTAAACCTAGAGACACCCAGTTATCCTAATCGATATAATTTATATATCGGCTTGCTATATGCAAATATTCTTTCTTTAATCTCGAATTTAACCTCCTCAGAAAAATAACAAAATCAAGCACAGATAACGAAGCAGATTGTCAGGACAGTTCTGCTTGCATAATCACGGTGGGTTAGTCCCATAAAGTGCACTTCTCACCGAGCACTCGCATACTGAAGAAAAGCATTGACCGCGCGCTTTGTGGGAATTGCTCTCCCGCAGTACGCAGGTGCTCGGTGAGGAGCGCACTCAGTGGGGCCGCGATGAACAAATAGTATGTTTGAATTAAGCAGTTTATAATTGCATCGAAATCAAAAGGGACAGGCAAAATTTTAAATATTTTGAATTAACCGGAAGTACAAAATGTATGAGCTTGAATTATTGTGAGTCCACTGTACCCACACTGCCCTTAAAGGCCGACGACCAGACATCAGATTCTGCAAGGCAGAAGATCCTCCTCACTATGGGAGAGGAGGAAACAGGCAACGGTGGACAGTGTAGAAGGGGGAGAGGAGGAAGCGAGGGAAAAGTGGAAAGCGCGGACTGGTCGTCGGTCTCTAAGTAAAATTATGTTGTTCATTCCAGGGGACCTACTCCATTGTACTGCTTGCCGTAGTCGACAGCGACTACAAGTTCGTTGTTGTGGATGTTGGCACATACGGGAAGCAGAGCGATGGAGCGGTCCTCCAGCAGTCTGCCTTCGGCCAGCTCCTTGAGCTAGGCCGTCTGGAGCTGCCGAAGAACTTGCCACTGCCCAGCACAAGAATCCCTGCTCCATGTGTGTTCGTGGGGGACGAGGCGTTCCAGCTGAGGCCGGACTTCCTGAGGCCCTATCCCGGACGTGGCCTTGACGGCGACAAACGGATCTTTAACTACCGCCTCAGCCAAGCAAGGTGAAATGAACTAGGTCTAGACTCTTGTAAGGGCAGAGTTCCTGGAAAATCTGCATGTTTAATGTATGGTGCATACCATATCACTCCAGATCGCAAAATATTGTGTCTAACAATTATTTCCAAAACTTGAATTAAAAAAAAAAGATTTGCAATAAGAGAGTGTACAGTATACCTGCAGACATGAAAATTAGTAAAACTCTTACGGGACACCTGTGGCTCGCACATGCCTTTTGTGTCTGAACGCAGAAATGTGCAGTTTGATGTCGGCCTTAGCCATTATCTAAAATGCCTATGTCACAACTTCACGTCACTTCACATCTTTTTTTCGGTGCTATGAAGCACACAAATCTCACTGTGTAAGTTTTTTGTGCTACTGCCCTATAAAACCTGACAAAATATGGGAATGCCGTGAACGCTGCGTGTAAACCGGAAGCGTGTACTATTGCAGACAAACATGCCCCGGACGCACGAGTATTCACCGAAGTACATAGGTGCACTATCCGCTAATGGCTCACCTAGTTTCAAGACCACATAATAGCTCACATGAGTCTTTTTGTGCGTCTCATGCATGTGTCTTTCGTCTCTTTCTCGATGCGGTGCTTTCCCCAGAATCCAACGCGATGGCCCGCTTCGGCGGCCATCCTGATTTGCGTCTGCTACGTATTACTCCGAATAGAGATGGCGCTTGTGGCCTTGTGGCACATATCACCGAGCGGGCGCACCAGGGTTTAGAAAAAAAAGCTGAGCTTCAACTTGACTGTTACTTTTTCTTTTATTATTATGTGCAAGTCACACGGTTAACTAAGGTGCTGGGAACTCTGTAAATGCAATATCTCACCCAGCAAACAATCTGCCCATGGTGGCTGTTGGTAAAAGCCCATACCCCGTTCTGCAAAGGTGGGTGCAGGGGATGTGCACAGCATTAAAAGACTGAGAAGAAAAGCAAGTACAAGGCATGTATTCATCATAAAAAAGAAAATAATGAAACAAGGTAACGTGAAAAATGAAACACAAGTCACGACAAATGACCAGTTAAATTTCCTTCAACAGCAATCACCTGCTGCAGTTGTTGTGTCCTGATATTGCATCTTAAAAGTAGCAAGTAATAGAAAATCAACTGGGCAGGAAGCTGGGTTCTTTCTAAAACCTGGCACACCTGCTCGGCGATATGCACCTCAAAGCCATAAGCTCAATCTCTACTCGGGGTAATCCGTAGCTGACGCTCATCATGGCGACCGCCGAAGCGGACCCTCGTGCCAGATTCTGGGGAAAGCACCGTGGCGGGCGCATTGTGCAAAAAAGTTGTCTCCTCGGTCTACAGCTGACAAACTTCAAGGAGGAGAGTGGGCTTTGGCTCCTGGAAGCAACTATCTGTGGGACTTAGTTACACCACCTTGTGGATCCTAAGGTTCTTTTTCTGCACTTCTCGAGATTTTTCACAACAAAAAAATTTATTGTAAAATAGAACAAAATAATTTTGGAATGAGGCCTAAATTTTTGAACTTGACATATTATTT
>JAZHYW010025361.1:0-15578 GCA_037355805.1 Ixodes ricinus | reverse complement strand
TGATTGTGGCGACTCGACACGTATAGTTCGATGTGGATATTCGGGAGTTTTAGTGAGGCCGTGTTTCCCCCTCCACGCTAACCCTCACGCAACGAAGAAGCCGCCACTGCGCCTGCGTGCCGGTGGCCTTGGCCTGTAGAGGGTTTGGAGTGAGCGGAGGGGCTTCAGCGGAGGAAGCTTACGGTCTGCTAAAACTCCCTATTAACATGGAAGGGTTTTTTGTGGCTATGGGTTTTCAGATTAAGTGAAGCCTAAACAAGGCGTAACCGCGTATCTCTCCCTCTAAATTTAGCGGGAGGAATTCAGTGAATAGGAAATTTAGCGTGTATAGGTCTGCACGTGACATCAAGCCTTGTGACGTCATTTACCCCACTGAATTTAGCGGGCAATGGAGTGGAAGAGTAGGTGGAGTCAATGGGGAGGACAGGAGTGGAGGGACTTGGAAGGCAGAGCTCGAGAAGAAATGCCTGGAAGTTACTAGCGCTAAACCAAGAATGTTTGCGTATAGCAACTTTAATTGTAGGACAGTTTGCGACATTTTTGGCACTTGCTTGCTTGATTTTATTTACTAATTTCCCAGCGCAATATTTAATTAAAGCACGCAAAAAGTAACGTCTCAGGTAACGACCCGTTCTAAGCTTCAGAAATGTAACGGGAAGGTGTTTAATTGTTTCGAACCCCAGGAACCTGTAACGGGAACTCTTTCCAAAGTTGAGAAAGAACGAGAAACGGACTTTCGTTCCTGTTTTGGAGGAACGCACTGCCGCAATGGAACGTTACCACAACAGGATGGTGCCAACTCGGCAGTTGGGGCCGAGACCTACCTGGCGGCGCCTTTCGAAACACTGGTTAGACACCAGGCCCGGCCTAAAGCTTAAAGGCACGTTTATACTCCAACGTAGCGTCGACGGGCGCGGCGTAGTATGGCGCGCGCAGATATTGATTGGCCACAGCTCTCGAGTTCCTGGTTGCCGGGCCAATAGAAAGGCGCGCGTTCTGCGCTACGCCGCGTTCACTGCGCTCAACGTCGGAGTATACGGCATGCCCTTAAGGCTGGTTCAGACACTTGCGTTTGAGTGCGTTTGACTGCGTTGAGGCGAGAACCGAAAGCTGAGTCACCAGCATCTGTGCTTCGTATGGAAGCGTGAATCCAATTCAAGGAATCTTCTTGGCACGCGATATAACAGCAGGGATGTCCTGGTGTCTCGCTGCTGCAACCACGCAGTCAAACCAACACCACCTGACAGAAGTCCTCGCACGCGTCATCACAGATCAGATCGATCGAGGCGTGAGATTGGCCCACGAGTGCTGGGTCAGTGTTCGGCTGGGGCTCGTGTCCAATCAGCCGCGTTGAAGGTCGGGCTCGGGCCCAATCGCCGAGTTAGCGCCATCCGACTCTGATGACGTTTCATGAAGGAAGAGGAAGCCATGTGGAGGCTTTCATTATTCTGAGGTGGTGTTGGTCAAACGCAGTCAAGCGCAACTGTGTGAACCGGGCTTACACGCCACTAATAGCGTCAATTTCTGCCTGCGCTCGATCTTGCTGTGATGACGTCAAAAGTTCTAGTTCGCGCGTACTTTGATCATGATCAAAATTTCCGCCGACTATCAGACACCGCGCATGCGCCTACAGGCAGTGACTCGGCAGTTTTCGTTTGGGTGATAAGAGCTTTCCAGCGCTTACCACCCAAGCGACAAAGGTCAAAGAAATGCATTTTGGGGGACCGCCTCCGCGTGGCTTGGTCGTTCCGCGTTAGCCTACATCTGGAGCGCAAAGTGAAGGGTTCGAACCCTGAGTGGTCTTTTTCCCAAGAAGTTTTGGGAGTCGTCGCTCATCGCCTCTGTCGCTTTGCCAGCGTAAAACCGCAATATGTGAAGGTTTTAGGCAGAGAAGAGAGAGAGAGAGAAGTGGTCTGCCTTCGAGTGGCGTCTAATAAAATTTTCAACTGGCCTACACCCTAAGAATTCCGATTCGTCCAACTTCCTGTCGTGCAGTTGGGAGACACAATCGCTGAAAACTACGGATGGAGCTTGGCGAACGATTATTAGTGACGTGCGCTGCCAATAGCGTCGCTACGGTCGATCTTCGCGATGGGCCAAACCTATAGCTTTTTCTATACCGATTATGCCTGCCCGATTTCCGGTTTATGGCTAGGTAAATCCTGCCAGTCGCGGTGAGGCAAAGGCAAATCCTGCCAATTACGACGATGCAAATTCTGGTCGTGACGTCACGAACGGAAACCATCAGAAGGCGCCACCAAACCATTTCGGCGCCACTAGCCACTGACAGCTCTAGGAACGCAGTGCGTAGCTTATCGATTCACGCTTTCTGCTTTGCGATTTGGTATTCGGCGTTTTCATTGGTTAATGTCGCAATCGCATTGGCTAGAAAAAAGCGTACCAAAAAGATGGAACGGCGAAATTTCACCTACCGCGCAAGTGAGGGAGCATGTTTCCCTCCTTTCCTAAGCGTCGGTTACAGCCTGAACGCTCTAAGTAAGAAGATAAAAGCGAGCGATATGCTATATCTTAAAGAGTTCAAGTCTTGAGAGCCACGATGGGCTTGGGACGACGCGAGCCCTTTCCGCGCGGATTCCTTGGCAAACGAGATCTTATAGAATGAAAACATTGTAGCGAAGGTGATGTCCCGGGAAAGAAGAGAACGAGGACAAAAACACAGAGTGCTCGCGACAGCAGTTGGAAGCCTTCTAGCAAAGCAAGCGGACGTCCTGTAAATGAACGGATTCTAAGCAGGAAGCGCCACATTGGTGTCAGAAGTGGAGTTCTCTCCGTAACTCCAGGATTTATAGAAAATAATTCTTTTCACCGCCCGTGTACAGAACCAACACCTCTGCACGTTTTATTTTCCGAGGGAAATCTCCGCACGGCAGGCTCAGATTGAGGATGTGTACAAGACATGGCGCAATGAATATGTCGAGAGTATATTTAAGTGTCCGATATCGGTAGAAGAAAAAAATTAAATCGTCCCTCGTATTTAACGTTCATTTCAGTGATTAGAAAAACCGCGAGCCGTTACGATACTTATTCATTTATATCAAAACGAACATGCGGGCGGGAATGATTCCCGGGGTCGGGTCCGGCGTTTTGCGCAGGCTTCGTCTTCGTCCCAGAATGCTGCGTGGCGTCAAGGATCGGGACATGACGGTGACCGTGCTGGGAAGGCAGAGGCTGTCCATGCCCGTGGGCATCGCGCCTTCTGCCATGCAGAGGATGGCCCATCCGGACGGCGAGGAGGCCACGGCAAAGGGTCAGGGAGCGAATGGGGTTTGCAACCTGTTTATAGTCATTGAGAACTCAATAATCAACGGGGTGTGGCTTCTTATGTTAAAGGAGCCGTGTTTGGGTTTTTAACCCGAGCTTACAGGCACTATACGTACTCCGTTAAGTTTTAAGCTGAGACTGCAGCCAGAGCTACAAGCGCGATTTAGCCCGATTGTTTGAAGACCGGTGGCTTCGCTGCATTTCCACAAGCGGTTAAGCTTTTTTTTACTACTTTTTCCTCGGGCAAATTTGCTTTTGCAAATTTTACAAACAAAAAGTTACACCATCTTCCCGAGGGGAACCATGGGGGATGCGGAGCATCGCGGATCGTAATTAATTTATTCTCTTCTTGATTGATTTCTTTTGGCCGGCCGGATTTGGGCTGCGGCGGACGCGAGCGGCCAGAAACGCTAGGCAGACGACAGAGGCAGAGTTGCGGGGAAAGCCCACCCACTGGAAAGCCCTGGCGTGGCGCTGCGACCCGCGCGCCCAAAGTATCCTCCTTTCACTCCTCCGAGGGAACGCGCGCTACCGCTGCTTATATTCACACTTGAAGGAGAGGAAACTAGCAAAGGAGAGTTGCGCATGCGCGCGCGGCGCGAACGCACGCGAAGTGCACGCAGCTGGTAGAGGAGAGAGCGGAGAGAGTAACACGCAGCTGTTGGAGAGAGGAAGGAGGAGAGTTGCGCATGCGTAGTGTGAGTGCGGACTACGACGCCGACGCCTGACGCCGCGGGACATAGACCCGAGCAAAAGATGCTCCGCATCTAAAAAAAAAAAAGTACCATCTGTAGGCAACTCTGCACAAAATCGTAGCGCGATGGGGTAAGGAACCGAATTTTGCGGTCGACTTAAAGAGCCTGGCCGCTATTTGGGACACCCGGTATATTATGAATGTCAAGGAATAAGGCGGCATTTCCTGAATGTACAAACATTGTTTCACCGCCACTTTACGCTGTCTCTGTGGCTACACTCTAAACATCGTTTGTCAGTTCACTTTTCTACAGAACACGGTAAAAATCATTCTCGTCAACAAAGCAACAAAAAAAGAATTTTAGAGAATGACGAAGCTGGTAATTGCGCGTGGGTCAAAATGATCGATGACCGTTTGAAGGGACGACATAAATCGGGTTCTTAACGTATCGCGCTTGGATTTAATACAAAGATGCCTGAAGCTGGCGGAAGCGTTTGCTAAAACTGTGGAGATATTGGCTCACCTGAGTAAATCAAGAAAAATCAAAAACTATGTTTTCCTTATACTTTCCATGTGCACTAAAAGAAATATTATGTGTTACTGTGGCGCTTTTGGGGCAAATGAAGTGAAGAACAGGTAAGCCAATTTTATTTTATTTCCATTTTACAAACTGTTCAGTCCTAGTAAACGCAAGAATAGCCCACAACGATCTTCTGATGATTTAGAGATAAAAGGCTTAGCGATAATTTTTCTGTGGACAAAACCCGTTTTTATTTGCTTTCTTTTGACTCCGGAGGGTTTCATGTATTCATAATCTCAGTTAATGAATGTACCAGCTTCGAGCACCTCTGCAGCAAATCCTAGCGCGATAAGTTAAGAAACCGATTTATGCGGTCAGTTTAAAGTGCGTTCAATTCATTTCCCCCACGCTGTATACAACCAGATCTGAAGAAATAGATACGCTTTGCAGGGACATTGAGTAAGTGAAAACGTCATGGCTATTGCTCGTAGAGCATGCATTGCATCTTTTGGTCGAATCGTATTCTGAGCTTAGGCGTTGGTTGTGATTTTTGTTTTGAGTGAACTTACAGACCTTTTTCTTTTTCGACTATAGACGCTCTGAACACGCGCCAGATTGAGCCGCCATTGCCGACCTTCTCTTTTCTTACCGGGATGCCGAGCCGCTGAAGCGGCCGTTGACCAGCCCCACGAAGACCTATATGCTGGGGAGAAGGACACATTAGCACCTAAAGTGGCAATAACCTGTCCTACTGTGGCAATGATGAAGCGAAGCGAACGGAATAAGGGAAACAAAAACTGAAGGTCGGTGATGGCGGCGCCCATGCACAACTACCTGACGCCATATTGAGGGCGCTGTTTAGAGCGCATGCTTTGAGCTGAAGGATCAGTGACTTTAACATTAATAGGTTGCTAAGACCGTAGGAGGCTATGCACATGGGCAAGTTGGTGATTCACAGTTACGAGGCACAACGTGCTAAGACCGGTAATCTGAATGGTGCGGAATGCACATTGCAAAATAATTGTGGAAGCTCGCCGTCAGCACGCGCCCAGCAGCCGCGCTGCACAGCTATGGCCGCCAGGGAATACTCCCTGTACACTCCGTGCGGGACCTATAGGGGAGTTTTGAAAACCGCACGCAGCGCCACTTGCGCCGCGGCTGGCATGCACTTTTGAGAGTGGTAGCAGACGACAGCGACTCTTTGCTTCGGAAGCTATAGGGCGGTGCAAGTGCCCGTGGTTGGAGCGTTAGTTTTCGAACTGGCTTTAAAAATATTATGATGGGATCGTTCTTCTGCGATGCCACTACAAAAAAGGCGAAAGACACGGTCGCGGGAACCCAACTCGCTTCTTTCGTCGCACGGCCGTGATCCACTGCTGACTTGCCCGACGAAGCACGGACGAGTTGAGAAACCGTGAAACGTAAGTCCCCGCGGGCACGACGTGTGTACCTGTTGGTACAACCATCCACGCAGTAATTCATGATACCAATTAACAGCGCGTTAAAGAGGTGCTGAACCGAAATCTGGATTCCACAAAACACGCGGCAAAAGCGTGCAGCGGGATGCTACAAACACCAAAACATCACTCATACAGCGATATCTCAAACGGATGACCGTATTTTTCAAGAAAAGGAGGCGCATTTTACAGGCGCGCGGTGCGCGGAGCGCACCGCGGCAGCAGGATTGCTATGGCGGCGGCGACACGGCGTGGTTTCCGACTGCTCGGATTCTCAACGACTCTCTTCTGCCTGGTTAGCTCAGTTGGTAGAGCGCTCCACTGGAAATGAAGAGGTCCCAGGTTCGATGACCGGCCCAGGCGGATTTTTCGGTCGCGCAACATGTCACCTAGCTGTATTTGGAGATGTGTGTTTGTCCCTGTCCTCTTGTTCCCCTTTTCCAGGGATTATTTTTGTCTTCTCTGACGGCCGCGCGGCGGCGCGCTAGTCGCCGCGCACGCAGTGTATAGGTAGAGTGTTATAGGGAGTATTCAATGGCGGCCATAGCTGTGTGCGTGACTGCTGAGCGCGTGCTAACGGCAAAAAGCTTCCACATTTTTTTTTTTTTTGCAATTTGCATTTTGCATTATAAAGATCACCGGGCTTAGCAGCCTAGTAAAGTGAGCTCGTTCAGAGCATGCATGCGTTGTAAACGTCGCCCTCAAATATGGCGTCCAGCTAATACCTCCGATATACACCTATAGGAAATCTGGAGCGACTATACTCTCCCACAGATCACTTGGGAGAGCCAGTATACTACACGGCCATTGGCTCTAACAAGTGATTTCCGGGAGAGTATATATATCCTCCAGATTTCTTATATATATAGTCACTCCAGATTTCTTAGAGTATATATATAGACCTTTCCGGCGCTTATCACCCGGGGAAAAATGCTGAGTCACTGAGCTGTGGATGCACGCGCAGCGTTGATATAACGCACAAAAGAGCGACAGCGAATGCGCAGAAGGGGTTCCACAGCCCAGCAAACAAGAATGGCAGCCCACATAAGGCGATTTTTTTTTGTGTGTTGAAATGTCTTTATGTTACTGGCAGTTTAGTAAAAAATATGGGAGCTATCACCAATCCAGGTGTACATAGAAAACTTGCGCCGTCTGCGGCCCAAATGTGCAAATGTGAAACAAAAAAGTGGACCCAATACACGCCGTTGGGGTTGCGAATATTTGGGTCGTTTCTTACATAGCCGGGCCATGCAAAGCGTATTCCACGTCAGTATGAAACGAAACGTTTGCGGGTGTGGCTCTACGTACTAATTGCTGCACGTCTCGATCATTCAGCCGCCGAGAAGGCCGGCACGGTGATGATCCTCAGCACGCTGAGCACCACGTCGATGGAAGACGTGCGGAAGGCGGCCCGCACGCCATCCTCTGGTACCAGCTGTACGTGTTCCAAGACCGGGAGCTGACCAAGAGACTCGTCAAGAGGGCCGAGCAGGCCGGCTACAGCGCTCTCGTCCTCACCGTCGACGCGCCCGTCTTTGGCCGGAGGGTTTCCGACGTCCGGAAGCGCTTCAGTCTGCCCAGTCACCTCAAGTACGTGAGTTATTAATGCATGAGCAGCGTGTTCACACTCCCAATACACCATACAAAAGACGGTCTGCAGGCATCGAGGCGTGCTCCTTGCCTCTATGCCGGTCCTGTCACATTGGTCGGACAAGAAAACTGTCTGCTTGGAACATGCTTGAGACTTGTCCGCAGATAACTCTGTCATGCCCGCAGAGAACTCCGTCATGTCTGCGGAGAACTCCGTGTCTTTTGCGAGGTGTTTGAGCGGCGTGACTGAGGCTTCACCGTATCTATAGACCGACACGCTTGTTTATAAACAATAAGTCAGCGTTTGCTCACAGCAAGTGGGGCAATGCGCGGGCGCAGAAACCAGATTCGCGTGAGGCATAGCTTCTGCGCATGCGCAGTGCCGACAGCAGCGACACCGCTGTGACGTGACATCAGGGAGCTGAGTTGGTGTATACATGACTTGCACTGCATGATGTCACATCAGTGGCAATGAACCTTTCCGGAAACATATGTGGTGCCCCTCAGCGTTTGCTTTGCGCATCGTGACGTTCTTATGTACGGCACGTCAAATTATCAAGAAGCGAAGACGAAGTTGACGTTGGTTTACCAGTTCGTGATGTTAGAACGCAGAGAAGGCGGAAGAAAAGCAAAACAGAGCACGTGATGACCTTCGTTTCCGTTCGTTTAATTTTGTTTTGGGTTCTGAGCTCCTAACGATAAGAGAAAAAAAATCGTGCCGCTACCAAGATATACGAAGCGTTCGGCACCGCATGAGCGTCCGAAGAGCCTCACAATTCCCCTCGTTGCAAGGTCCCCTGGGATTTTCCAGAAAAGGTCTATCGGGGTGTCCTTTGCTGTTGAGCGCGTACACCTCCTGCAGCACAGATTTCACACCACCCAATTCGTTCTTTCTCGGCAAGAACAAGCAGGAACGACCCATAACGACAATCAGCACGGGACGATGACGTCACGTGCAAGCCATGTATGCACACGTTTGCAAGTGAAGGCGTCTGGGCGCCGCCTTTCTACTGTCGGCTTGGGTAGATCATCAGTGATAGTATGGTGTCATGGAACGCGTCTCCGGCTGATGTGTGTACCGCGTGTTTAAAATGTGGTCCCTCGATTACCGCCTGATGACGCCATAAAAGTGTCATGCTAACGCCGGCCACGTCCCTGATGGTGTCATAGGAGCGGTGGCCCCTATTAGGGACTTTTAGCAAACCGTTACCGTGTTCCCCGTACCGCACTACCGGAACACGGTAACGGTTTGCTAGAAGTCCCTAAGGACCTGTCATCAAGCAGCAACAAACCTAACTTAAAGGGTCTTGCGTTGCGTGTGATACGTGGCCATTCCATTAATAAAGGATATTTCTCATGGCCTAGAGTAGCACATGTGCATTTCTGTGAATTTAAGCGATAAAAATAAGAGCTCGCAGAAGTTGTTTGAGGTTAAAAAGGCGACTGTCGTTGCCTCTCATCGGTAGCTCGGACTCTGCGCTCTACCATGAGAAGTATCCTAATCTTTTTTCGTCATCATTACTTTGAATATTTTAGTGTTTTTCGAAAAAGCACGATGCAGGATTCTAGACATCCGTTGGGAAGGATGGCATCATGCACGTTCTTAGCACATGCTCAATTAACACTTGCAGGCCATCGCAAATGATTCCTAGAAACGACCACCTTGTTCGCTCCCATCACCAAGCTTGACCTATCTAAATCTCATTCGGATCGAAATCTTACATGCACCAACTATTTCTTTCATCACACAAATGTGATGGCGCTGCAGCTGTAAAATGGAACGTGCTCAGATACTTACTTCATTCGAAGAAAGGCTTCTGCACATGCGCAATGGCCACATCTGCCGTAGGAAAATACACGTGCATTTAGACAATGAATCGGTCTGTCTCTTTCTTTGTGATGGCCCCAGCAATGTAGTCAAATTTGTTGTGTCAAGTATTAGAGAACGGCAAGATTTTCTTACTTAACAGATGTCCCCGCTGTAGATGGGTAGGGTAGCATACGCGAATAGATCACAACAATTGGTTGCTGCTTCCTTCTTGGCTTTTCTTTTTTTGTACTATTCATTCATGGAGTTTGTTCCTGACAGGAGGAAGTCAATAGTTTGCTCTGGAGCTTAAGTTTCTTTGTTTGTTTTTTTACCCTTAACTTGGCGCAGATTGGCCAACTTCGACGGAAAGGAATTGTCAAGTTTGTCGTCTGCTTCCGGCTCGGGCCTGGAGGCGTACGCTAACTCTCTCTTCGACCAGTCCTTGACGTGGGCCGACGTTCAATGGCTGAAGAACCTCACCTTCCTTCCGGTCATCCTCAAGGGAATCCTCACCGGTAAGCCCCTTATTTGCGGACATTATGGAAGCTTTCGTAGATCGTATTCGCCATCGCGCAACGCTCTCCGCTGCCCGCTACGATACCCGGAACTCTACAGCTAAGGCCATCGGCGCGCAGGCGCAGTAGCGGCTTCTTTGTTGCAGGGAGCTTAGCGGAGGAAAAAACGTGGTCTACGAAAACTTCCTATTGCTATCGCCCCGGCTGCGTATTCAGAAAAGTCTGTGAAGGAAATCAATAGGCCCACTTTCGACACTCTGACTGGCACGCTTTCATAGGCTACACACCGCCTGCTTTACGTGGAAGGACAGAGGTGAAGAGAACGAAGCTTAGGTAAATACACCTCAGTGATTCGCGCGCGTGCCTTCAGTCGGCTGACGTATGTGCTCACGCTTGTCGGATAAGCAAATCTACATGCCGGCTAAAGGCTAGTGCGTGAGTCACTTCCTTTCTTTTTCCCCGTTAACCAGGCGATGAGGCGTTCACCGTAAACCAGGCGACAATCAGAGTACCGAAATTAGCCTGTTGAGCTTTACCGCGAATACGCGTTTAGGATGTCTTTTGGTCATGCTGAACTCCGGACGTTCGCCACTCCAGCGGCGTGCATTAAGTGACTTTGCTCAGTTTCACATCTCGACCGCCAGGCCATGCCAGGTTTTGCTGCACGCTTGGATAGGCGGTAGCGCACCGCTTTTCTCCTTTGCTTCTTTTCCTTTGGGTGACGTCACTCTCCTCAAGAGTTCGCGAATAACTGACCCGTATCTTCGGTACCCTCTTTTGCTGGCTGGTGTAACAGTATTGTAGGCGTTACAGAAGAAAAGTGAAGAAATATGTTACTCGTTATCTTGCGAATAAAAGTAACGCGTTTCCGATTAAAGGGAACGCATGTTACTTCTGCGTTACTTTTTATAGATGACATTAAACCGTTTTACTTTTTTGATGTTACAGGTATGCATAAACGCCATATTAAAAAATTCATGTCTACATAGGAGCTTAACACAGCCCGATCTCGTACTAATTATATTCATCACTCAATCACGTATCGTCTATCCTCATTAGTTAAACATTTACATACTAATACTATTGATATATACTATATATAAGATGGGAAGGAAATTATTATTGATGCACTTCCTATAATTCCGTCGGACGTTGAGTATCGATGAATATGTGTTTGTTTTTTCGATGAAAGCGTTTTATCGTATAGCATATATATCTTCTTGTTAAAGAGGCTGTATTTTTGTTTAATGCAAAAAGCGGCTGTGTGTACGCGATTTTTTAATGATATATATTGAAATTCGTGATTAGACATTGAAGTGCTTTCTTGCTAACCGTATTTCCCTTTTATAAACTTGTATTTTGTAAAATATTGTGAACAAAACTGTGCGTATATTTTCGTGTGTATGCGCTTGTGTGTGGCCATTTTTACCTTTTTTAATTTTTGTGTAAGATTTTGGTATTTTGGTAAATATGCCTTATCGTATTAGCGTGTTTTTCTTCGTACATTGAAAACTAGTCCTGCTGCTAAACTCCAAACAGGCCCCAGGCCCCTTCAAGCTGCCTTTGGCAGCTTTTTGTATGGAGCACCGTTGAACTTCAAGGCCAATAATAAAGAATGATTGATTGACTATTAACTTATAATCTTTACGGTTTCACTTGAACGCGTTCTCGAGAATAAACTTGAAGGAAAGATCGAAAAACGAAAGAATTCATAATTGACGCCTAAAAACACAAAAACAATTGATGCGTTTCTTTTTTTTAAGTCTTGGGAACAAAAAGTAGAGGGTAACGTAACTCCGTCACACGTTAGTCGAAATAAGTAACGTAAATACGTTATGCGTTACTGTTTGAAAAAAAAAAGTAACGAGTACGCTGCTACGTTATACAATGGCGACGCTTTAACATACACAAAGAAGCGGGGAAAAATAACTTCCAATGTGTGTCGCTATGGTTTTTCTCGCTTTATTTTGTGCTTAGTGAAAAATACCGGCGTCGCCCATTTCATTGTACGAAAAGAAATAAAGTTGAGTACTCAAACGACTTTAATAAGTCGTCGCGGTAAAACGAATACGCCCAGCTTATCGTCTGCTTTCTTTTCCCGCTCTTCTGTCGATCTCTATCTCGTTCTTTCTTTTGGGACCACCCTTGTGATCGCTTACGATTCCGCGTACTGCTCCCATTTTTACGCCCTTAAATTCTACAGAATCGACGCGAAGAGGGCGACTTGATGTTAGCGAGTCCTTACCTGGGGAGAGCCGTGTCGTCTGCTAGTGAAGTCCCCATCTTATTTTCCACCTGACGTCATGCACCATATATGTATATGTTCCATTGATGCAGTTATTGACTGATAAATTCTTTGCAGGAGCTCACGCAGAAACGTTACCTTCGTTTATGTCTCCTCGACGCCATTAAAATTAGAATTAATGTCAGGTATATGTAGCTTCTTAGTAGACTCTTTGGAAAATATTAGATATACTATAAAAAAGGATGTTTGAAAAAAGTTAAAAAAAATACATGGATAAGCAAAAAGAAAGTTAAGAAGGCAAGGTAAGGTACGAGATGAAATATACGTGAATGGAAAACAAAATGCTCTCACTTTTCTGCTGAGCATGTGTACTATCTCCTCGAAGGCTTGTATACATCTAAATTTATTGCAGACAGTCGCCAATTTTTTTTTCCTTTGTTCTGTGTGTGTGTGTGTGTGTGTGTGCGTGTGTGTGTGTGGTGTGTGCGTGTGTGCGTGTGTGTGTGTGGTGGTGTGTGGTGTCGTGTGTGCGTGGGCGGTGTGCGTGCGTGTGTGCGTGTGCGTGTGTGTGTGTGTGTGCGTGTGCGTGTGCGTGCGTGTGTGTGTGTGTGTGTGTGTGTGTGTGTGTGTGTGTGTGTGTGTGTGTGTGTGTGTGTCTCACGGCTTGCTTTAAAAAAATTCATCTGATAAATTTTATTTCAGCCGAGGACGCTGTCCTGGCTGTCCGCAATGGCATCCCTGCTATCATTGTCTCCAATCATGGCGGCAGGCAACTTGATGGAGTAGCGTCAACGGTAAGTTAATTCAAGTTCAGATCCAGTCGGTTCTTTTTTTTAACATATAAGAAACAATGGAGACGTAGGCAGTGATGTTGTAATTCTTATTGCGGAAGAGTTGTATCAGAAGAATGTGTTTTGTAGAACTGTTGGGGTATTGGGAGTTGTACGGCCATATTGAACCGTGGAAGCCCGCATCCGGAGCGGTGCCACGCAAGCAAAAGCAGTTTTTGAATCTCCCTATTCTTGTAAACCCTCAATACCCTGCATGTTTTCAATCTTAGGTAACCCTTGGCAGAAGACAATACACAGAAAATACACTAATCAGTCGATAATAAACCCTGAGAGGAACAAGGGGACAGAGGACAAACATATCTTCAAACACAGCGAGGTGACTGGTGCGCGACTGAAGAAATCTGCCTGGTCCTGGTATTTAACCCGGGAACTCTCCATTTCCAGGTGGAGCGCTCTACCAACTGAGCTAACCAGGGGTTAGACGTCAGTAGAGCAAACGGGTTTTATCAGCTGCCATCAGTCTAACACCAATAAGGGTAGGCCTGCATTTTAAGGTTATGATGATAATGCAATTAATGCAAAGGTACAAACGAGCTGGACAATGTAGATGGCTGAGCGTGTTGGTTCCTAACTTACGATAACGAAAGAGGGACATTGAAGACAAACAGACAACACAGGCTTTCGAAAGCCTGTGTTGTCTGTTTGTCTTCAGTGTCCCTCTTTGTTGTCGTAAAAAATCTGGACAAGAATAGCGATAAATTATTATTGTTTATTATAATTTATTCTTGTCCAGCTCGCTTGCACGTTTGCATTAATTGCATTATCATCATAACCTTATAATGTAGGCTGTTCAACCATGTTGGTGTTAGACTGGTGGCGGATGTCAAAAACCCGTTTGCTCTACTGACGTCTAACCCCTGGTTAGCTCAGTTGGCAGAGCGCTCCACTGAAATGGAGAGGTCCCGGGTTCGATACCAGGACCCGGCGAATTTTTTCAGTCGCGCATTAGTCACCGTTATGCTTGGAGATTTGTGTTTCTCCTTTGTCCCCCTTGTTCTATTTCTCCAGGGATTATTATCGTTATTCTTCTCCATCTCGCTTGCATGTCGCATTAATTGCGTTATTATCACATTAATTTGCTTTGTTATTGGCCTTGAACATTTTAATAGAGGATGCATTTTTGTCTATTCACTGATGAACTATAACGTTACGAACACGGTAGAAACAAAGATCACAATAAGAAATGTTCAACGCGACATGGTAAAATAATATGGTGACATATATCTGTGCGAAATCCCTGAAAAAAGTTACAGGAATTTTCATTGGTGGATTCTTACACTCTAAAAAAGGTACCACGTTACACCTTTTGGTCCCATATATAATGCACCCCAAAACTTTAGTTCGACGTACAGCGCACTACTGTCAAACAGATGTCCCCAAATTTTACGAGGGGCTTGATAACGGTGCGATATAACTTATTAAATAGTTAAAGTACGTATCAAATACCACAGAAAGAAAACACTGAGGTTTTGCAGCAAGGCCAAGAAAATCCCGATTATATTTTTTTTTGTAGTCAGTAACACGTACATTAACTATTTTAGTAAGTTGTACCACACGGCTATCAAGCCTCTCGTGAAAGTTAGTACCGTCAGATCGACGTCAGTGCGCTGCTACGTCGAACTGAAGTTTTGGGGTGTATTATATGGGACAAAGGTGTAAGAATACACCCTTTTTTTAGGGAATGCGTTAGCATGACTTTTGGAAACGGCACGCACGTCTCCTTTTTGGGAAACACTGACCCCATCGCTTTTCTCTTTTGCTTTCTCTTTTGCTTCCTCCATTTTTACTGCCTGTTTGGCCTAATTACGGGGTCAGTGTTAGCGTTTCCCAATAGGGGACGTGTGTTGCGTTTCCCAAGGGTCATTCCAAAGGATTCCTAAAAATTCATTAATGGATCTTCCTGTATTTTTTTCACCCGTCTTCAGTACTCTGCCTGTCGATAGTACGTCGACGCCTTTGGATACGGTCATCCGTGTCACTCGGGGAAAGAACCACATTCATACCACTCATTAAAGGAACCGCATCCATATCACTCGTGGAGGGAACCGCGTCCATCGTTTGAGCTACACACACACATGACAGCCCACGCACCGCTAGTACACTCTCAAAAACGGCCCTGCGTCTACTTTCCCGCACAACACTCGGAGAGCCAACCACCGCGACTTACGGAGGCAGATCAGCGAATGACGATGCCGAAACATATGTTTAGACCAAAAAACGCAGTCTGAGTTGTGACATTAAGCAATGCAAGCGTGACGTTTTGCATTGCTTATAATGTCGCAACTCAGACTGCGTTTTTTGGTCTAAACATATGTTTTGACATCGTCATTCGCTGAGCTGCATCCGTAAGTTGCGGCGATTGGCTCTCCGATTGTTGTGCGGAAAAGCAGCCGCACGGGCTTTTTAGAGTGACGGAAAACCAGAGCGAAGAGCAACCGGCGAAGGCAGAGTGGCAATTGAGCACATGCAGCATTCCACCGCGCCGTGGCGCAACACCTCCTAGATAACAAACCCCTAGTGCTTAACGTCCCTTGATACTTCTTTTACAAGTAACGACAACCAATACAAATGACAAAGCAGCTGGAACAAAATGGCGGCACTCAGTTCAAACCTT
>JAZHYW010025360.1:0-53643 GCA_037355805.1 Ixodes ricinus | reverse complement strand
GGAGTTCATGCATCTTTGGTGCAGCCCACGTCAAGTGGATATGTACGCCTACCTTGTATGCCAGTCCCCAGAGGGCAGGACGACCCACGAAGACCATCTTTGCTCCTAGAGCTAGTGCCTTGACGACGTCTGTACCCTGACGGACGCCGCCGTCTAAATACACCTCGATGCGCCCATAGACGGCGCGCATAATCTTCGGCAAGACCTCTATCTGTAGAAAAAGGAAATCCACGATCACTTTATCATTACAAAACAATATTTATTGTCAATTGTAAGTGAATCATTTGCCGGGAAAGCTTGCGCTCCAGAATCCAGGGATGGTGGGTTCAATCCCCACCTTGCCTGCTTCGATTTAGTATAAGCATTGTACAGGCATGTGTATGTGTAATCACTACCGCGTGGTGCACGTTAAAGGCCCCCGGCTAGCAATGGTACTGCAATGGCTAGATCTGCAGAGGAGACATATATAGACGCCCGTTAGGGATAACTTCCTCTGTCTCAACATTCACCCAACAAAATTACTTTTATCTGCGGGGAAATATGACTTTGTGTTCAAGATACTGACCGATCATGTGAGACACCCAGCGTATGACTGCATAAGTTGAACCGCCCGTCTTTAAGGCGAATGATACTTCAGGGATTCCAAAATTTAAAAACAAACCATGTACAATTATTTTTTTCTACTACGTTAGCATTTGAACGCTCGTTATTATTTATTTATTTATTGAAATACCTTAAAGGTCCTTCTGGGAAGGACATTACATAAGGGGGGGGATAAGTACATCATATATGAAACACACAAGAAATAAAAATAAAAACATGCACAGCAGTGTAAACACACAAGAAATCGGATATCAAACAATAAAATCTTCCACAGCAGTGCAAACATACAAGAAATCGTAAGTCATACAATACCTAAATGGCTGCTGATAAGAGAACGAAAACTATCAGGGTTAATCTCGGTGACGATACGCTCTGTTAAATCATTGCATTGCTTATAGTGTCGCAACCCAGACTACGTTTTTCGGTCTAAACATATGTTTCGGCATCGTCATTCGCTGATCTGCCTCCGTAAGTCGCGGTGATTGGCTCTCCGAGTGTTGTGCGGGAAAGTAGACGCAGGGCCGTTTTTGAGAGTGTACTAGCGGTGCGTGGGCTGTCATGTGTGTGTGTAGTTAAAACGATGGACGCGGTTCCCTCCACGAGTGATATGGATGCGGTTCCTTTAATGAGTGGTATGAATGTGGTTCTTTCCCCGAGTGACACGGATGACCGTATCCAAAGGCGTCGACGTACTATGACAAGCAGTAGTACTGAAGACGGGTGAAAAAAAATACAGGAAGATCCATTAATGAATTTTTAGGGAATCCTTTGGAATGACCCTTGGGAAACGCAACACACGTCCCCTATTGGGAAACGCTAACACTGACCCCGTAATTAGGCCAAACAGGCAGTAAAAATGGAGGAAGCAAAAGAGAAAGCAAAAAGAGAAAAGCGATGGGGTCAGTGTTTCCCAAAAGGAGACGTGCGTGCCGTTTCCAAAAGTCATGCTAACGCATTCCCTAAAAAAAGGGTGTATGTTTACACCCTTTGTCCCATATAATACACCCCAAAACTTCAGTTCGACGTCCCAGCGCACTGACGTCGATCTGACGGTACTGACTTTCACGAGAGGTTTGATAGCCGTGTGGTACAACTTACTAAAATAGTTAATGTACGTGTTACTGACTACAAAAAAATAGTATATATATATATTGGGATTTTCTTGGCCTTGCTGCAAAACCTCAGTGTTTTCTTTCTGTGGTATTTGATACGTACTTTAACTATTTAATAAGTTATATCGCACCGTTATCAAGCTCCTCGTAAAATTTGGGGACATCTGTTTGACAGTAGTGCGCTGTACGTCGAACTAAAGTTTTGGGGTGCATTATATATGGGACCAAAGGTGTAACGTGGTACCTTTTTTTAGAGTGTAAGAATCCACCAATGAAAATTTCTGTAACTTTTTTCAGGGATTTCGCACAGATATATGTCACCATATTATTTTACCATGTCGCGTTGAACATTTGTTATTGTGATCTTTGTTTCTACCGTGTTCGTAACGTTATAGTTCATCAGTGAATAGGCAAAGATGCATCCTCTATTAAAATGTTCAAGGCCAATAACAAAGCAAATTAATGTGATAATAACGCAATTAATGCGACATGCAAGTGAGATGGAGAAGAATAACGATAATAATCCCTGGAGAAATAGAACAAGGGGGACAAAGGAGAAACACAAATCTCCAAGCCTAACGGTGACTAATGCGCGACTGAAAAAATCCGCCTGGTCCTGGTATCGAACCCGGGACCTCTCCATTTCCAGTGGAGCGCTCTGCCAACTGAGCTAACCAGGGGTTAGACGTCAGTAGAGCAAACGGGTTTTTGACATCCGCCACCAGTCTAACACCAACATGGTTGAACAGCCTACATTATAAGGTTATGATGATAATGCAATTAATGCAAACGTGCAAGCGAGCTGGACAAGAATAAATTATAATAAACAATAATAATTTATCGCTATTCTTGTCCAGATTTTTTACGACAACAAAGAGGGACACTGAAGACAAACAGACAACACAGGCTTTCGAAAGCCTGTGTTGTCTGTTTGTCTTCAATGTCCCTCTTTCGTTATCGTAAGTTAGGAACCAACACGCTCAGCCATCTACATTGTCCAGCTCGCTTGTACCTTTGCATTAATTGCATTATCATCATAACCTTAAAATGCAGGCCTACCCTTATTGGTGTTAGACTGATGGCAGCTGATAAAACCCGTTTGCTCTACTGACGTCTAACCCCTGGTTAGCTCAGTTGGTAGAGCGCTTCAATGGAAATGGAGAGTTCCCTGGTTAAATACCAGGACCAGGCAGATTTCTTCAGTCGCGCACCAGTCACCTCGCTGTGTTTGAAGATTTGTGTTTGTCCTCTGTCCTCCTTGTTCCCCTTCTTCAGGGTTTATTATCGACTCATTAGTGTATTTTCTGTGTATTGTCTTCTGCCAAGGGTTACCTAAGATTGAAAACATGCAGGGTACTGAGGGTTTTACAAGAATAGGGAGATTCAAAAAACTGCTTTTGCTTGCGTGGTACCGCTCCGGATGCGGGCTTCCACGGTTCAATATGGCCGTACAACTCCCAATACCCCAACAGTTCTACAAAACACATTCTTCTAGATACAACTCTTCCGCAATAAGAATTACAACATCACTGCCTACGTCTCCATTGTTTCTTATATGTTAAAAAAAGAACCGACTGGATCTGAACTTGAATTAACTTACCGTTGACGCTACTCCATCAAGTTGCCTGCCGCCATGATTGGAGACAATGATAGCAGGGATGCCATTGCGGACAGCCAGGACAGCGTCCTCGGCTGAAATAAAATTTATCAGATGAATTTTTTTAAAGCAAGCCGTGAGACACACACACACACACACACACACACACACACACACACACACACACACACACGCACACACGCACGCACACACACACACACACACGCACACACACACGCACGCACACACGCACACACACACACACACACACACACACACACACACACACACACACACACACACACACACACACACAGGAAAAAGAAAAAAATTGGCGACTGTCTGCATTAAATTTAGATGTATACAAGCCTTCGAGGAGATAGTACACATGCTCAGCAGAAAAGTGAGAGCATTTTGTTTTCCATTCACGTATATTTCATCTCGTACCTAACCTTGCCTTCTTAACTTTCTTTTTGCTTATCCATGTATTTTTTTTAACTTTTTCAAACATCCTTTTTTATAGTATATCTAATATTTTCCAAAGAGTCTACTAAGAAGCTACATATACCTGACATTAATTCTAATTTTAATGGCGTCGAGGAGACATAAACGAAGGTAACGTTTCTGCGTGAGCTCCCGCAAAGAATTTATCAGTCAATAACTACATCAATGGAACATATACATATATGGTGCATGACGTCAGGTGGAAAATAAGATGGGGACTTCACTAGCAGACGACACGGCTCTCCCCAGGTAAGGACTCGCTAACATCAAGTCGCCCTCTTCGCGTCGATTCTGTAGAATTTAAGGGCGTAAAAATGGGAGCAGTACGCGGAATCGTAAGCGATCACAAGGGTGGTCCCAAAAGAAAGAACGAGATAGAGATCGACAGAAGAGCGGGAAGAACGATAAGCTGGGTAGTAGCAGATAAGCTAAGGGCGTATTCGTTTTACCGCGAACGGACTTATGTAAAGTCGTTTTGAGTACTCTAACTTTTATTTCTTTTTCGTACAATGAATGGCGACGCCGGTATTTTTCACTAAGCACAAAATAAAGCGAGAAAAACCATAGCCACACACATTGGAAGTTATTTTTCCCCGCTTCTTTGTGTATGTTAAAGCGTCGCCATTGTATAACGTAGCAGCGTACTCGTTACTTTTTTTTTTTTTCAAACAGTAACGCATAACGTATTTACGTTACTTATTTCGACTAACGTGTGACGGAGTTACGTTACCCTCTACTTTTTGTTCCCAAGACTTAAAAAAGAAAAAATACGCATCAATTGTTTTTTGTGTTTTTAGGCGTCAATTATGAATTCTTTCGTTTTTCGATCTTTCCTTCAAGTTTATTCTCGAGAACGCGTTCAAGTGAAACCGTAAAGATTATAAGTTAATAGTCAATCGATCATTCTTTATTATTGGCCTTGAAGTCAACGGTGCTCCATGCAAAAAGCTACCAAATGCAGCTTGAAGGGGCCTGGGGCCTGTTTGGAGTTTAGCAGCAGAACTAGTTTTCAATGTACGAAGAAAAGCACGCTAATACGATAAAGCATATTTATCAAAAATACCAAAAATCTTCCCAAAAATTAAAAAAAACGCAGTAAAAATGGCTACACACAAGCGCATACACACGAAAATATACGCACAGTTTTGTTCAACAATATTTTACAAAATACAAGTTTATAAAAGATAAGTACGGTTAGCAAGAAAGCACTTTAAAGTATAATGACAAATTTTGTGTATATATATAAAAGAAATCGCGTACACACAGCCGCTTTTTGCATTAAACAAAAATACAGCTTCTTTAACAAGAAGATATATATGCTATACGATAAAACGCTTTCATCGAAAAAACAAACACATATTCATCGATACTCAACGTCCGACGGAATTATAGGAAGTGCATCAATAATAATTTCCTTCCCATCTTATATACCGGGTGATTTTGTTTTAATTCTAAAAGATTTATTACAAAAAATGCGTAAAAGATGCACTGATACGGTTTTTGCAAGTGAGTTATACGGCCAGGGGGACATTATGTGGGTGGCTGATCTTTGCGATAAGTCAGCCAATTATTACAATTCGTTAATTAACTTTATAGTGAAAATAGACATATGGTTCCAATTAGAAACTTGGAGAGCGTCATCAAAAACCACTAAATCTACTATTTTTAGAACAACTTGAAGCTCGTGGGAAACTCGGGGCGCGCCAAAGTTGCCACTCGTGAAGCAGGCGCAAAGCCAGCAGTGGCGGAACGCGGATGATTAGATCCTATCATCGCGTTCCGCAACTGTAGCTTTGCGCCTGCTTCACGAGTGGTAACTTTGGCGCGCCCCCGAGTTTCCCACGAGCTTCAAGTCGTTCTAAAAAGAGTTGATTTAGTGGTTTTCGATGACGCTCTCTAAGTTTCTAATTGGAACCATATGTCTATTTTCACTAAAAAGTTAATGACCGAATTTCAATAATTAGCTGACTTATCGCAAAGATTAGCCACCCACATAATGTACCCCTGGCCGTATAACTCGTCTGCACAAACCGTATTAGTGCATTCTTTACGAGGTTTTTGTAATAAATCTGTTCGAATTAAAAGAAATCACCCGGTATATATCAATAGTATTAGTAAATAAATGTTTAACTTATGAGGGTAGACGATATGCGATTGACTGATGAGTATAATTAGTACGAGCTCGGGCTATGTTACGTTTCTGCGTAGACAATATTTATTTCATAATATGGCGTTTATGCATACCTGTAACATCAAAACAGTAAAACGGTTTAATGTATCTATAAAAAGTAACGTAGAAGTAACGTGTGTTCCCTTTATATCGGTAACGCGTTACTTTTATTCTCAAGATACGAGTAACATATTTCTTTTGTAACGCCTACAATACTGTTACACCAGCCAGCAAAAGAGGGTACCGATAGAGACGCGTGTCAGGCATTATTCGCAACTCTAGAGGAGAGTGACGTCACCCAAAGGAAAAGAAGCAAAGGAGAAAAGCGGTGAGCTTCCGCCTATCCAAGCGTGCAGCAAAACCTGGCATGGCCTGGCGGTCGAGATGTGAAACTGAGTAAAGTCACTTAATGCACGCCGCTGGAGTGGCGAACGTCCGGTAACAGCATGACCAAAAGACATCCTAAACGCGTATTCGCGGTAAAGCTCAACAGGCTAATTTCGGTACTCTGATTGTCGCCTGGTTTACGGTGAACGCCTCATCGCCTGGTTAACGGGGAAAAAGAAAGGAAGTGACTCACGCACTAGCCTTTAGCCGGCATGTAGATTTGCTTATCCGACAAGCGTGAGCACATAAGTCAGCCGACTGAAGGCACGCGCGCGAATCACTGAGGCGTATTTACCTAAGCTTCGTTCCCTCACCTCTGTCTTTCCACGTAAAGCAGGCGGTGTGTAGCCTATATGAAAGCGTGCCAGTCAGAGTGTCAAAAGTGGGCCTATTGATTTCCTTCACAGGCTTTTCTGAATACGCAACCGGGGCGATAGCAATAGGAAGTTTTCGTAGACCACGTTTTTTCCTCCGCTAAGCTCCCTGCAACGAAGAAGCCGCTACTGCGCCTGCGCGCCGATGGCCTTAGCTGTAGAGTTCCGGGTATCGTAGCGGGCAGCGGAGAGCGTTGCGCGATGGCGAATACGATCTACGAAAGCTTCCTAATGTCCGCAAATAAGGGGGCTTACCGGTGAGGATTCCCTTGAGGATGACCGGAAGGAAGGTGAGGTTCTTCAGCCATTGAACGTCGGCCCACGTCAAGGACTGGTCGAAGAGAGAGTTAGCGTACGCCTCCAGGCCCGAGCCGGAAGCAGACGACAAACTTGACAATTCCTTTCCGTCGAAGTTGGCCAATCTGCGCCAAGTTAAGGGTAAAAAAACAAAAAAAAAAACTTAAGCTCCAGAGCAAACTATTGACTTCCCTCCTGTCAGGAACAGACTCCATGAATGAATAGTACAAAGAAAGAAAAGCCAAGAAGGAAGCAGCAACCAATTGTTGTGATCTATTCGCGTATGCTACCCTACCCATCTACAGCGGGGACATCAGTTAAGTAAGAAAACCTTGCCGTTCTCTAATACTTGACACAACAAATTTGACTACATTGCTGGGGCTATCACAAAGAAAGCGACAGACCGATTCATTGTCTAAATGCACGTGTATTTTCCTACGGCAGATGTGGCCATTGCGCATGTGCAGAAGCCTTTCTTCGAATGAAATAAGTATCTGAGCACGTTCCATTTTACAGCTGCAGCGCCATCACATTTGTGTGATGAAAGAAATAGTTGGTGCATGTAAGATTTCGATCCGAATGAGATTTAGATAGGTCAAGCTTGGTGATGGGAGCGAACAAGGTGGTCGTTTCTAGGAATCATTTGCGATGGCCTGCAAGTGTTAATTGAGCATGTGCTAAGAACGTGCATGATGCCATCCTTCCCAACGGATGTCTAGAATCCTGCATCGTGCTTTTTCGAAAAAAAACACTAAAATATTCAAAGTAATGATGACGAAAAAAGATTAGGATACTTCTCATGGTAGAGCGCAGAGTCCGAGCTACCGATGAGAGACAACGACAGTCGCCTTTTTAACCTCAAACAATTTCTGCGAGCTCTTTTTTTTATCGCTTCAATTCACAGAAATGCACATGTGCTACTTTAGGCCAGGAGAAATATCCCTTATTAATGGAATGGCCACGTATCACACGCAGCGCAAGACCCTTTAAGTTAGGTCTGTTGCTGCTTGATGACAGGTCCTTAGGGGACTTCTTGCAAACCGTTACCGTGTTCCGGTAGTGCGGTAAGAGGAACACGGTAACGGTTTGCTAAAGGTTCCTAATAGGGCCACCGCTCCTGTGACACCATCAGGACGCGGCCGGCGTTAGCATGACACTTTTATGATGTCATCAGGCGGGAATCAAGGGACCATTCTTTTGGACACGGTGCACACATCAGCCGGAGACACGTTCCATGGCACCATACTATCACTGATGATCTACCCAAGCCGACAGTAGAAAGGCGGCGCCCAGACGCCTTCACTTGCAAACGTGTGCATACATGGCTTGCACGTGACGTCATCGTCCCGTGCTGATTGTCGTTATGGGTCGTTCCTGCTTGTTCTTGCCGAGAAAGAACGAATTGGGTGGTGTGAAATCTGTGCTGCAGGAGGTGTACGCGCTCAACAGCAAAGGACACCCCGATAGACCTTTTCTGGAAAATCCCAGGGGACCTTGCAACGAGGGGAATTGTGAGGCTCTTCGGACGCTCATGCGGTGCCGAACGCTTCGTATATCTTGGTAGCGGCACGATTTTTTTTCTCTTATCGTTAGGAGCTCAGAACCCAAAACAAAATTAAACGAACGGAAACGAAGGTCATCACGTGCTCTGTTTTGCTTTTCTTCCGCCTTCTCTGCGTTCTAACATCACGAACTGGTAAACCAACGTCAACTTCGTCTTCGCTTCTTGATAATTTGACGTGCCGTACATAAGAACGTCACGATGCGCAAAGCAAACGCTGAGGGGCACCACATATGTTTCCGGAAAGGTTCATTGCCACTGATGTGACATCATGCAGTGCAAGTCATGTATACACCAACTCAGCTCCCTGATGTCACGTCACAGCGGTGTCGCTGCTGTCGGCACTGCGCATGCGCAGAAGCTATGCCTCACGCGAATCTGGTTTCTGCGCCCGCGCATTGCCCCCA
This sequence comes from Ixodes ricinus, assembly GCA_037355805.1. Taxonomy (NCBI): domain Eukaryota; kingdom Metazoa; phylum Arthropoda; class Arachnida; order Ixodida; family Ixodidae; genus Ixodes; species Ixodes ricinus. The sequence continues at coordinate 44,631 of JAZHYW010025360.1, read as the reverse complement.
CTTGCTGTGAGCAAACGCTGACTTATTGTTTATAAACAAGCGTGTCGGTCTATAGATACGGTGAAGACTCAATCACGCCGCTCAAACACCTCGCAAAAGACACGGAGTTCTCCGCAGACATGATGGAGTTCTCTGCGGGCATGACAGAGTTATCTGCGGACAAGTCTCAAGCATGTTCCAAGCAGACAGTGTTCTTGTCCGACCAATGTGACAGGACCGGCATAGAGGCAAGGAGCACGCCTCGATGCCTGCAGACCGTCTTTTGTATGGTGTATTGGGAGTGTGAACACGCTGCTCATGCATTAATAACTCACGTACTTGAGGTGACTGGGCAGACTGAAGCGCTTCCGGACGTCGGAAACCCTCCGGCCAAAGACGGGCGCGTCGACGGTGAGGACGAGAGCGCTGTAGCCGGCCTGCTCGGCCCTCTTGACGAGTCTCTTGGTCAGCTCCCGGTCTTGGAACACGTACAGCTGGTACCAGAGGATGGCGTGCGGGGCCGCCTTCCGCACGTCTTCCATCGACGTGGTGCTCAGCGTGCTGAGGATCATCACCGTGCCGGCCTTCTCGGCGGCTGAATGATCGAGACGTGCAGCAATTAGTACGTATAGCCACACCCGCAAACGTTTCGTTTCATACTGACGTGGAATACGCTTTGCATGGCCCGGCTATGTAAGAAACGACCCAAATATTCGCAACCCCAACGGCGTGTATTGGGTCCACTTTTTTGTTTCCCATTTGCACATTTGGGTCGCAGACGGCGCAAGTTTTCTATGTACACCTGGATTGGTGATAGCTCCCATATTTTTTACTAAACTGCCAGTAACATAAAGACATTTCAACACACAAAAAAATCGCCTTATGTGGGCTGCCATCCTTGTTTGCTGGGCTGTGGAACCCCTTCTGCGCATTCGCTGTCGCTCTTTTGTGCGTTATATCAAACGCTGCGCGTGCATCCACAGCTCAGTGACTCAGCATTTTTCCCCGGGTGATAAGCGCCGGAAAGGTCTATATATATACTCTAAGAAATCTGGAGTGACTATATATACTCTCCCGGAAATCACTTGTTAGAGCCAATGGCCGTGTAGTATACTGGCTCTCCCAAGTGATCTGGGGAGAGTATAGTCGCTCCAGATTTCCTATAGGTGTATATCGGAGGTATTAGCTGGACGCCATATTTGAGGGCGACGTTTACAACGCATGCATGCTCTGAACGAGCTCACTTTATTAGGCTGCTAAGCCCGGTGATCCTTATAATGCAAAATGCAGATTGCAAAAAAAAAAAAAGAAATGTGGAAGCTTCTGCCGTTAGCATCGCGCTCAGCAGTCACGCACACAGCTATGGCCGCCATTGAATACTCCCTATAACACTCTACCTATACACTGCAGTGCGCGGCGACTAGCGCGCCGCCGCGCGGCCGTCAGAGAAGACAAAAATAATCCCTGGAGAAGGGGAACAAGAGGGACAAAGGACAAACACACATCTCCAAATACAGCTAGGTGACATGGTGCGCGACCGAAAAATCCGCCTGGGCCGGTCATCGAACCTGGGACCTCTTCATTTCCAGTGGAGCGCTCTACCAACTGAGCTAACCAGGGAGAAGAGTCGTTGAGAATCCGAGCAGACGGAAACCACGCCATGTCGCCGCCGCCATAGCCTCTTGCACCGCGCACCTGTAAAATGCGCCTCCTTTTCTTGAAAAATATGGTCATCCGTTTGAGATATCGCTGTATGAGTGATGTTTTGGTGTTTGTAGCATCCCGCTGCACGCTTTGCCGCGTGTTTTGTGGAATCCAGATTTCGGTTCAGCACCCCTTTAATGCGCTGTTAATTGGTATCATGAATTACTGCGTGGTTGGTTGTACCAACAGGTACACGTCGCTGCCCGCGGGGACTACGTTTCACGGTTTCTCAACTCGTCCGTGCTTCGTCGGGCAAGTGGCAGCAGTGGATCACGGCCGTGCGACGAAAGAAGTGAGCTGGGTTCCCGCGACCGTGTCTTTCGCCTTTCTTTGTAGTGGCATCGCAGAAGAACGATCCCACTATAATATCTTTAAAGGCCAGCTCGAAGAACTAACGCTCCAACCACGGGCACTTGCACCGCCCTATAGCTTCCGAAGCAAAGAGTACGCTGTCGTCTGCTCCACTCTCAAAAGTGCACGCCAGCCGCGGCGCAAGTGGCGCTGCGTGCGGTTTTCAAAGCGCCCCCTATAGGTCCCGCACAGGAGGTGCAAGGAGTATTCCAAGGAGGTTAGAAGTACTAAGAGAGTGTTAGCACGTTGCAATATTGGTGAAGCCAAATCGCAAAAGTTTAAACGATGTTGTGGACAACGTACCGTAGATCTCTCGGCTATATGGTCCGCGCGACATGCACGTGCGAGATGTGTACATGGTCTGATTCTAGAAGGATTCCTCGTGCAGGTCTTCGCGCGCGCTCCGTCTGGTAGGTTTTATCAGATCGAAGGCTAGACGAAGGCTAGCAACGTTCACGTGATGTGGCTCACGTTAGCCTGACAAGTGAGAGCTAAGTAGGAAAACGTGCAGAAAGAGGCGAGGCGTCAAGGGAGCATGGCGTCTGAGGCTACGCGGTTGATGTCATGCCCTCTCCTACCCTTCTATCCTCCTTGGGAGTATTCCCTGGCGGCCATAGCTGTGCCGCGCGGCTGCTGGGCACGTGCTGACGGCGATACTTCCACAATTCTTTTGCAATGTGCATTCCGCACCATTAGATATAGCCGGTCTTAGGCACGTCGTGCCTCGTAACTGTGAATGACCAACTAGCCCAAGTGCATATACCCTTCTACGGTCTTAGCAGCCTATATTAATGTGAGCTCTGTTCAAAGCATGCGCTCTAAACAGCGCCCTCCAATATGGCGTCAGGTAGCTGCGCATAGGCGCCGCCATAACCAACCTTCAGTTTTTCTTTCCTCTTATTCCGTTCCCTTCACTTCATCATTGCCACAGTAGGACAGGTTATGGCTACTTTAGGTGCTACATGCGTCCTTCTCCCCAGCATAGGTCTTCGGGGGCCTGTCAACGCCCGCATCAGTGGCTCCCCGGTAAGACGAGAGAAGGTCGGCAATGACGGCTCAATCTGGCGCGTGTGCAAAGTGTCTATAGTCTAAAAAAGAAAGAAGGTCTGCAAGTTCACTATGCCGCAGAACACACGGCATCGAATTGCGGCGAAAAACAAAATCGCAACCAACGCCGAAGCTCAAAATACGATCTGACCAAGAGATGCAATGTGCTACAGGAGCAATAGCCATGACGTTTTCACTATACTCAATGTCCCTGCAAAGCGTATCTATTTCTTCAGATCTGGTCGTATACAGCGTGGGGGAAATGAATTGAACGCACTTTAAAACTGACCGCATAAATCGGTTTCTTAACTTATCGCGCTAGGATTTGCTACAGGAGTGCTCGAAGCTGGTGCATTCATTAACTGAGATTATGAATACATGAAACCCTCTGGAGTCAAAAGAAAGCAAATAAAAACTGGGTTTTGTCCACAGAAAAATTATCGCTAAGCCTTTTACCTCAAAATCATCAGAAGATCGTTGTGGGCTATTCTGGCGTTTACTAGGATTGAACAATTTGTAAAATGGAAATAAGATAAAATTGGCTTACCTGTCCTTCACTTCATTTGCCCCAAAAGCGCCACAGTAACATATAATATTTATTTTACTGTACATGGAAAGTATAAGAAAAACATAGTTTTTGACTTTTCTTGATTTATTCAGGTGAGCCAATATCTCCACAATTTTAGTGAAAGCTTCCGCCAACTTCAGGCATCTTTGTAGTAAATCCAAGCGCGATACGTTAAGAACCCGATTTATGTCGTCCCTTCAAAACGGCCATCGATCATTTTGACCCACGCGCTATTACCAGCTTCGTCATTCTCTAAAAAAATTCTTGTTTTCTTTTTGTTTTTCTTTGTTGTCGACGAGATTGATTTTTACCGTGTTCTGTAGAAAAGTGAACTCACAAACGATGTTTAGAGTGTAGCCACAGAGACAACTAAAAGGGGCGATGAAACAATGTTTGTACATTCAAGAAATGCCGCCTTATACCTTGACATTCATAATATACCGGGTGTCCCAAATAGCGGCCAGGCTCTTTTAAATCGACCGTAAAATTCGGTTTCTTAACCTATCGCGCTACGATTTTGTGCAGCGTTGCCTACAGATGGTGCATTTTTTTTTTTTGTAAAACTTGCAAGGAGGAATTTTATCGAGGAAAAAGTAAAAAAGAAAAGGCTTAACCGCTATGGAAATGCTGGGAAGCCACCAGTCTTCAAACAATTGGCTAGCTCCTGGCGCGAGCTATAACCCGTGCCAGGAGCGCGGGTCAGCTCGCGCCTGTAGCTCTGGCTGCAGTCTCAGCTTAAAGGCCGGTTCAGACACCCTGCGCTTTGAGTGCGTTTGACTGCGTTGCGGCGAGAACCGAAAGCGAGTCACCGGCACACCTGTGCTTCTGTGCGAAGCGTGGGAATCCAATCCAGTGAATCTTCTGGCACGCGATATAAGAAGCAGGGATGTCCTGGCGTCTCGCCAAGCCGCAACGCAGTCAAACGCAGTCAAACGCAACTGTGTGAAACCGGGCTTAAGGCACAACGGAGTACGGTGCCTGTAAGCTCGGGTTAAAACCATTCAAACCCAATCTCGCTGCACGGCCCCTTTAAGATAATCAGCCACACCCCGGGATTATTAAGTTCTCAATGACTATAAACAAGTTGCTAAACCCAGTTGGTTCCCTGACCCTTTGCCGTGGCCTCCCGCCGTCCGGATGGGCCATCCTCTGCATGGCGGAAGGCGCGATGCCCACGGGTACGGACAGCCTCTGCCTTCCCAGCAAGGTCACCGTCATGTCCCGATCCTTGACACCACGCAGCATTCTGGGACGAAGACGAAGCCTGCGCAAACGCCGCACCCGACCCCGGGAGTCATTCCCGCCCGCATGCTCGTTTTGATATAAATGAATAAGTATCGTAACGGCTCGTGGTCGTCTAATCACTGAAATGGATGTTAATTACGAGGGACGATTTAATTTTTTTCTTCTTACTGGTATCGGACACTTTTGACACTAATGTGGCGCTCTATGCTTTTACGAGCCGTTCATTTACTGACGTCCGCTTGCTTTGCTAGTAGGCTTTCAACTGGCTGTCACGAGCACTCTGTGCTTTTGTTCTCGCTCTTCTTCTCTCGCGTCATCACCTTCACTACTCATCTCGTCTCGGTGCAAGGAATCTGCGCGGAAAGGACTCCGTGCCGTTCCAAGCCCATCGTGGCTCTCAAGACTTGCACCCCCAAGAGATAGCATATCGCTCGTTTTTATCTTTACAGCGGAGCTGTTAGCGGCTAGTTTCTCCAGGATCGTGTCCAACGCAAAGAAATGAAGACACCGAACTTCCTGACGCCTACCGCCATCTATGAGCGACGGCGGCAAGCCACGTATCTGGCTGCCGCCGTCGCTCATAGATGGCGGCAGCTTTTCCACTCTGGCTTTCCGACTTGCGGCCGGCCACTACTTTCCATTGTAACAGCTCCGCTGGTATTCCTTCTTCGCCAGAGTGGAAAGGCTAGAAGCTTTTTTTACTTAGGAGCGTTTGAGCTGTAACAACAGACGCTCAGGAAAGGAGGGAAACACAAGCTCCCTCAGCCTGCGCGGTAAATAAGATGTCGCCGTTCCATCCTTTTGGTACGCTTTTTTTTTTTTTAAGAGTAAAGCGCGTTTTATAGATCCTCCATGGCTAATGCGATTGCGACATTAACAAATTAAAACACCGAATACCGAATCACAAAGCAGAAAGCGTGAATTACTAAGCTACGCACTGCGTTTCCTAGATATGTCAGTGACTAGTGGCACCGAAATGTTTTATGGCGCCTTCTAATGGTTTCCGTTCGTGACATCACGACCAGAATTTGCATCGTCGTAATTGGCAGGATTCGCCTTTGCCTCACCGCTATTGGCAGGATTTACCCTGTCGTAAACCAGAAATCGGGCAGGCATTATCAGTAGAGGAAGCTATAGGTCTGGCCCATCGCGACCATTGATCATTGCGACGCTATTGGCAGCGCACGTCACTAATAATCGTTCGCCAAGCTCGATCCGTATTTTTCAGCGATTGTCTCCCAACTGCACGACAGGAAGTTGGACGAATCGGAATTCTTAGGGTGTAGGCAGTTGAAAATTTTATTAGACACCACCCGAAGGCAGACCACTTCTCTCTCTCTCCTTCTTCTCTCTCTTCTGCCTAAACCTTCACATATTGCGGTTTTACGCGGTCGCAAAGCGACGGAGGCGATGAGCGACGACTCCAAAACCTCTGGGGAAACGTGACCACCCAGGGTTTGAACCCTCCACTTCGCGCTCCGCATGCCTGTTAACGGATAGACCAAGCCACGCGGAGGCGGTCCCTTTAAAATGCCTTTCTTGCACTTTCTCGCTCGGGTGGTAAGCGCTGGAAAGCTGTTATCACCCAAACGAAAACTGCCAAGTCACTGCCTGTAGGCGCATGCGCGCAGGGCCTGATAGTCGGTTGAAATTTCGATCATACTCAAAGTACGCGTGCACTAGAACTTTTGACGTCATCACAGCAAGATCGAGCGCAGCACTTGACGCCATTGGTGGTGCAGAGCCGGTCCACACGGTCGCGCTCGACGCGTCCGACTGCGCTGCGGCAGCGAGGCCGGATACTCCGCCGCTGGCGTAGAAACGCCGGTGGAGCACGCGGCTTCTGGCTGGCTGGCGACTCGGGACCGGAGCTGTGGCACTCAATATTCGAAAGCCTGCGGCCATCCGCGCCGCGCCCGTCAGCGTTTCGTTGGGGCATAAGGCTCGGCCCCGGCTGCCGAGTTGAGCACCATCCCATTGTGTGTGGTAACGTTCCATTGTGGCAGTGCGTTCCTCCAAAACAGGAACGAAAGTCCGTTTCTCGTCTTTCTCAACGTTGGAAAGAGTTCCCGTTGCAGCTGGTTCCTGTTCAAAATCGTTACATTTCTAAGCTTGGAACGGGTCGTTACCTGAGCGTTGCTTTTGACGCGCTTTAACTAAATAGAGCGCTGGGAAATTAGGAAATAAAATCAAGCAAGCAAGTGACCAAAAATGTCGCAAACTGTCCTACAATTAAGTTGCTATTACGTGAGACGTTCTTGGTTTAGCGCTAGTAACTTCCAGGCATTTCTTCTCGAGCTCTGCCTCAAAGTCCCTCCACTCCTGTCCTCCCCATTGACTCCGCCTACTCCTCTCCACTCCATTGCCCGCTAAATTTAGTGGGGAAAATGACGTCACAAGGCTTGATGTCACGTGACCTATACACGCAAATTTCCTATTCATCTGAATTTTCCCGCTAAATTCAGAGGAGAAATACGCGGTTACGCTTTGTTTAGGCTTCACTTAATCTGAAAACCTATAGCCACAAAACCTTCCATGTTAATAGGGAGTTTTAGTAGACCGTGTTTCCCCTCCGCTAAGCCTCCTCCGCTACCCAAACGTCTACAGCCAAGGCCATACCTCTACAGCCAAGGCCATCGGCACGCAGGCGCAGTGGCGGTTTCTTCGTTGCGGAGGGTTAGCGGAGGGAGAAACACGGCCTACTAAAAACTCCCTAATATTCACATCGAACTATACGTGTCGAGTCGCCACAATCACATTTGTTCGAGTTCTTTGTTTTCGACTGTCTCTCGAACACTTCCCCCATCCCTCGAAGTTAAATGATAAAATAGTCGGCAATAAAAAACATGGAAAATAAAAACCTAAATGCTTATTAAATATTTGCAAAAAAACGCCATTTTTTGCTTTTTATTTTTTAAACGTAAGGAGTTCCCGTTTCAGTTCCACCAGCGCATAGCGGAACGGCGGCGTTCCTATTCTTTCTTCTCGAAAGGAACGCGTTCTATATAGAAACGCCGTTCCGTACAACAACACCGCGTTGAGGTAGAGAAGGCTGTTCACCGGCTTTGTGACTAATCACCAGTTACCGACTGCTTAGTAAGGAGCACACTGAGTAACGACCATCTTAACGTCTCTCGTCAGCCAATGAGACGCCGCGGCATTAGGTGATATTGAAACGTCGAAGAACCGATACGGAGCGTAAGTTCGTCTGCTTCTGGCGCAGAGGTTGCACTGACGTCAGTACGTCGAGCCTCTGATTGGCTCTGATGGACGGATATAGTGGGTAAACCTCAATGCTAGCTGCCCTGAGGCCTACCGATGGATCCTTCCAATCGGAGCCAATCGGAGCTCGCCGTCCTTCTGACGTCACTCAATTAAGTTCGTCTGCTCAAGGACCAGACGAACTTGCCCTCCGCGTTACAAGAATCGAGTAGCGTGACCATACCATAAGCCAAGCCCGGTGTTTCCTTAACTGTCAGGTGATGCTGCCATCACGACGCGATGTTATATAGGTTTGCAACACTGACAGACGTTCGCTTCCGATGTTGTCTCTTTTGCATCCAAACCACCAAAATCGCTAAACAATCTGTAGTTTTTACAGCGGAGCTGTTAAGGCCTAGTTTCTCCAGGATTGTGTCCCCCGCAAAGAAATGAAGACACCGAACTCTGGACACCTACCGCCATCTATGAGCGACGGCGGCAAGCCACGTATCTGGTTGCTGCCGTCGCTCATAGATGGCGGCAGGCGGCAGCCTTTCCACTCTGGCTTGCCGACTTGCGGCCGGCCATTACTTTCCATGGTACAGCTCCCCTGGTCTTCCTTCGTCACCAAAATAAGAAAGCTGAATTTGTTTTTCTTTTTTTTTTGTGCGTTATTTGACGTACGTTGTTGCCGTTTCAGAAAAACTCCGATGCACACGCGCACAAGAGTCGGAAAGTCGGAGACGCTTCATATCGTATACCGTGGTTAAAACGGTGCCACGGGCATGCCTCTTATGCGTGCGAGATCAGATCAGAAACGAATGACGACGAAGCTTGGGCAGATGGCTATCATAAATCTCCTCCGCCCTTTTTCCTTGGCATCGTAAATGTTGTCAAGATCACACTGCCGACGTGCAGTGGAACATTCGGGTGTATATATACGTGCTTAGACACGGGCTTTGCGCGCATCGATTATATATACTTTCCTCATGGAGCGAGATTTTATGACGGCAGTTTCAAACACGTTTTGCGGTACTTTTGACGAGAATAAAATAAAGAAACCATTCATGCAACGACTGTGGCATACCGAAACATACACACAGACTACCCGGAGATCAGTGACAAAAATTCAGGAGGTTCGCTTAAAACACAAAGCTCTACTGATGGATCAATCAGCGATTAGCAACTGAGGATAGTTTCATCAGCTATGCAGGCGACGTCCTTACTAAAAGCGGCAGAATGTCATACAGAAAAAAATACATAGAGATAGACGATGGTGAGCATGTTAGTCTACGGTAGTCCGGGCAATTGCTTTTCAAGATGGGTTCCAGAAGCTATATGGTGAGTCATGCTACGTAGGCTAGCGCTGGTTCGGTTAAGAAAATCGAACTTCGAAGGCACGCGGGCCAAATCAACGAAGGGCAGCGACGGCCACTGCCCAAGGCTGAGCGGGGCGGCCCGGGCGGGGAAGTGGACGCTCCAAAGAGTGTAGTTTATGCAGGTTTGTTAGACCAACATAATCTAACCTAACCAGATTTGGTTAGGTTAGGTTAAGTTTAATTAGGTTAGATTAGGTTTTGCTAGGTTAGATTATATAGGTTGGGTTAGGTAGGCCACATTGGGTAAGGCTATAGGTCAGGCCATGTTGCGTTAGTCCTCGTTATGTTACGTTCATTGTGGAGAGGGAAAACCCCACCTTCGGAACGCCTGCTTGTTCTCCGTGAGCGTCTGCTGGTCGTCGGCCCCGCTCTGGTAGTAGCCCCTGGGCCCGTCATCGAGGTTCTTGAGGGCGATGCGCTCGATGTCGTCCATCGTGATTACGACGTCGTCGTCCGCGGAAACGGTGGTTTCTTGCTTGCAGTTCTCTGAAGCGAACGAACGAAAGGTGCGTCCCTCAACGTCCCGCCCTGGTAATCAGTTCGTCGAACGACGTTTCATATCGACAGATCGTTTCGTCGCCCCTGCATGCGACGTTTGATCGAAAGGTTCCCGCGTTCGTTTTTGTCGATACGCCTTGCGACGCTTCGTTGAAAGTGTCTTTTCCGCGCAGATCGCCCTGGTCGCCGTCATCCGGATGAATATCTCCTACAGCTTGCCGAACCTTCAAACCGCGGTCTGCTGATGCATCTTACAAAAGACAGTCTGTAGACACCGTCTCAGGCGTGTTTGTTTTTCTTGTAAGACTGTCCTGTGACGCTGATCATACAAAAACTGACTGCAGAGATGTCTGAAGCAGACGTGTGTCTGAAGCAAACATGCTTCGAAAATGCTTGAGACAGTGTCCGCAGACAACTCTGGCATCGTGTCTGCAGAGAAATCTCTTTCGTACGATGTGTGAGCAGTGCGACAGCGGGTTTGGTGATTTCGATGGGGCGTAGTGCAAACTCGGGCCTGAGATTACCTTAAAATGTTCCCGAGCGGAGCGGGAGGTGTCCTCGCGTAGCCCTGTCCGTTTAAAAGCCTACGTGGAGAGCAAGTTCGTCTGCTTCTTTTGCAGGGGTTGTGGTGACGTCAGAAAGACGCCGAGCTCTGATTGGCTCTGATTGAAGGATAGTGGGTAGACCTGAAGGCAGCTTGCTTTGAGGTCTACCCACTATCCTTCGATCAGGGCCAATCAGAACTCGGCGTCGGTCTGACGTCAACACAGCCCTGCAAAAGAAGCAGACGAACTTGCGCGCCGCATAGGATTAGGGCTAGCGAATTTGTTTTTGCCCTATCGGAGCTGTCAGGGTGCATTCGTTTTAGTTCCTTTAAGCGTACTGCAAACGAAATAAAGCCGCTAATATCCAATCCAATCTCAAGAAGAAAAAAGTACATTGTTGAGGAAACGTCGCAAGGGCATGTGTTCATGAAACGTGTTTCCACGAAACGTCGACGACGCGTGTTTCCGCGAAACGTGTTTTTTACGAAACGATACGGACACGGTATACATCCAACGTCCTTGCGTATACACATGTGCGGAATAAGGGAGGCTAAAGACTGGCGATTGTTTTCGGCAGCGGACGATTGCTTTCGTCATGTTATTTATGCGAAGCGAATAACTGGCGAATATAGAGCGATTATAAACGTGACAAATCAATATTTAGTTTCCTTCCTTTTTGTTCCGCTGAATGTTATATGCGTCATGAACAAATACGTTCAGTACTCACTAAAGTACAGAGCGCCTGGCTGCTCGCGTAGATCGCCATTTCGGTCCATAGAACGAGCAGTATCTCCTCGACCTTTCCACTCTTAGTGAGCTGATCCGCATTCACGGTGAGAGGTTGCTTTATAAAAACATTTCTCGCGTACCTACATCTTGTTATCCACACACCGGCAAAACAAACGCACATCTTTGCACTGCCATTGCACGTGGTGTCGTTGCTTGGCGACATTTAAAAATAATTTTCTTGTCTTGAATTGCGCAAGAACAATGTTATAAGAGCTCTGTAGAGATAAGCATGATTGATTGATTGCACACACAGTGCCAAAGACGCTTAATTATATTGACGAGGAACGCTTTCAGTGCGATTCAATTCAATTAATCATGTATTTATCCTTCAATGACGCTACATAGCAATCTTGAAGCGGCTGCTTCACAACGATCCTTTCGAAGGTTCCAATATATGGAAGGACCGATATGGCAATTGCCATGGCAACAGATACCGACCATCAAATCGCCTTGCGAGGTTTCAATCGTCTGTATGTTAGTATATCTGCTTCTGTCCTGCTAGCAGGCATGGAAAGTCAGTAGCGCTACTTTCCCAGGGTTTAATGACCTTAGTATTCAGCAGGCCTTCGCTGCTGAGCTCGAGATGGCGGCTTTAAGCCTCCGCGCGGTTTTGCAGCGTGTGCACCTCAAGTACCCGGTCTGGCAGCCTATGTAAGTCGGTTCTCGCAGCGCTAAGCGCGCTCCTCAATGCCGTCGCTACTTACGTCTGCGACAGCAACAGTCTTGACGGTGCAGACTGGTGAAGCTCCCATCAGCACGCGCTTAGCGCAGCGTAAGCTTGAGCACCGTGCGTCTCGAGCAGGCCATGCGTCGTCAGAGCCCGTGCTAAACACGTCGGACTCCAATATGGCGTCCGGTAAATATACTTCCCGTAGACAACTGCAATCATGTGCAATCATGGACAGTAGGACGTCGTCAGGTGGATAAAATGACTTAGCCTTAATTTAATAGCGGGTATTATATACCAAAAAAGAAAAAAGCTGCGAGCCACTGATTAATTTGTTTTTGTTTCATGTTTTTCAACACGCTTGTCGAAATAATTATAGCTTTCTACTTCTCCGAAAAAGAAAAAAAAAAAACTTCTTTTGCCATTTTTGAAATATAATAAAAAATATTAAATTTGTTTGATAGAGAGTCTTACAGAACTCTATCGTGTGTGAGAAGTTTCGAATCGCAATACGTACCAACCCCATGCGTCGTGAAGTAGCCCATTCGATCGTCTTTTCGAGGAATAAAAAGCGGAAACACGCATCCCGGGTAAGAGTAAAATCCCAGCCAAGGCCGTCGGGCACCGCGAATATTGAAATGATTTTCTTTTTCCGAAGACTCAGATACGGATTTCAGGTAGCTCGATACTTTTTTTATGCAAGACGCGCTCTCCAACGCGGAAGCGTCCACACGATTATTGCAAGAAAACAAAAGATTTCCGGTTAGGTTTTCTCGCGATACCCGCGTTCTGGGACGCAATATACCATTCACGCCAAAAAAAAAAAATAATGCAAGAAAAAAAGTTTACCTACATTTTACCCAGTCTTGTACACGTTGCTCGAAAAAAGCGATCGATTACAATTACAATTAATCTTGGTTACAAAGTATATTCAATTAGATTAATTGATTACTAAGGGGACACACCCCTGGGAGGGTCCAGTTTTGAACCCTTGGCTTAAAATTAATGAAGTTTACAGGGTAGGCTGGTGGTCATGCTAGAGGGTGCATAACAAAATTTCAGGTCTGTCGGTTAAGGGGGAAGGAAATTAGAGCAGCTTCTATCAGCAACACGCCTACATTGTTTAGTTAATCTATCGTCGGAAAACTATCACAATATTCAAGGTTTTTATTCACTGGGTATGTAGCAGAATGCCTAGGGGGTGCGGCTATGGAAAGATTTTTTTTGTAAAAGTCATTTATTTTTATAAATTTTCTCTTCTGCAAAATTGGTCAACTTTTTGGTCTTCTGTGTTTTCGACAAAATGTCAACATGTTTTATAAAATACATCCGTAAAGTGAAAAAACAATTCCATTACCGTATTCCTTATTAAATTTCAGTCAGGAAAAGTGAAGAACGAGCCTTCCCTGTATTGCCATTATCAAACGATAGATTGACTAAAATGGAATTTACACCAAAATGTGGAACAGAGAAAAATGCGTTCAAAGTGCTCCAAACTCTACCTTTTCTTTAGCTTTTTGTGGACAGAAAATAATTTATAAAAATTAACTATGCTGTGTAAACTAATGAAACTTTCTTGGAATATTCTCTAGATGTTGGTGGATGTAAATATGTCAACTTTTCAAAATCAACTTTTTTGCAGAAATTTTTTTTTTCTGGGTAGTGTCCTCCCTTAACAAGAAAAGTAATGGGCGTTTACTTGAAAAAAGTAACCGTTACTTTTTTGATTACTTCAAATTTTCAAATCGAGTTTCTTATTTATTTTTGCCGGTTTGAAAACTTTTTTTTGTACTGTCCATTATTGGATTAGGATAACCGAACAATAAGCTACTTATGTTCTTAATCAACCAATTTTGGTAAAAACCCTCCTCCAGCCGGAGACATATTGGTTCGAGGATTTCTTGGTAAGAAACTTGTACAAACAACGGTGCCTATGAAGGGGAGGTAAAAATAGTAACCGTTACAAATAATTTTAGTACTTCCAAAAGTAAAAAAAAAAAATATTACCCTCGCGATTATTTTCTAGTAAATGTATTAAGATTATTACTAAATTGCCCCCAAAACGTAATCAATAACGAGTAATTTGATTGGTTGTAATGAGCACCGCACAGGTCTGATTTCACCTCACTCCATAACGCGGGCACCACCACGAGATAACGAGGCACATCTGTACCGGCGCTAAGTTAAATGCAACATCGCGGCTTTCGTCACCTTCTGCACGTCTGTAGCTACCGCCGGCTATAAGCCAATCAAGCACTATAAATGAGCCATAATATTAGGGTTCTACATTGCTAAAAAAATATAAAAAATAGAGAAACGAATGTGAGTTTACTTTTCTGCAAAACGAGAGGCAACCAATCACGGAGAACAATAGCAGGAGCTTAGCGAATTATAAAATTCATAACACGATTAGATCTAAAAAGAAAAAAAATGCTCGCAATGTACCATGTGGCAAATGGGCGATTTCTTTTATACAGTGGCGGCTGTCGCGCATATAAAATTTGATGTCAGTTTATATTTAAAAAAATAAAGAAATAAAAGAATATTCGGATTTCAGCCTGCGTTGAGCACGAAACACCGACGGAACACAGAAGAGCTCACCTGTGGCTGCTTGAACAAGACCAACCGCCAGGGCGACGCAGACGAAGTGTCCTCATGATAGGGCTGACTGACGACACCCGAAAACTTGTTCCACATCTTCGGTGAATGACGACAGTTACAGGTTCCTGCAGAAATCGTCGGCGTCGCATACGCGACCTAAATATACACCCTCACCGCGAAAACAGATCTCATTTATTCGTTACAATATTGCGTGTTTGTGTATGCGTAGCGATCGTTGCAAAGCAAACGCTTTGCTACGATCGCATTTGGATGTACAGTCTAAAAAAAAGAAATCCATTGCTTCTAGTTTACCGCAAAGCACTTGGTGGAGCCATCGCCGCAATACACAGTACGCGTACGGAAAGAAACTAGGTAAATGACAAAATACAAAACACGTTTGGACATTAAAAAGAAAGAAATACGATCCGCGATGTGACACGAAGCACGCCATTTCAGGTGCTTCCGTCAAGCGACAGATTAACATAAGCAGGCTTACAGAAAGGTTATCGTCCTGGGTATACGAGCATTTAAATCGGCATATAAAGATACGACGCTTTTTTCACTGCTGTACGATGTAACACAAAGTCTTTGTCTATAGATAAGGAAACGTGGCCGCAATCACACCGAACAAGAGAGCTTTTGAAGGATGTGTATAGCGCCGGGGAAAAGTCTGAACACCCCGGAATGAGAAACTGGCGAGCATGCACAGAGAGGATGCGTGGTCGTTTATCAGCTACACCCCCGAAGGATGTCGGTATCTCTTCTTGAAGTCGTCCGCCGCTCTCACTCCCCCCCCCCCCCAAAAAAAAAGAAAAAAAAGAAGAAAGATTTAGTTTTAAAAGAAAAGCGAAGGGGGAAAGTACGGATAGAAACTTGAGGCACGCGCGGTAGAGCTCTTGAGCAACTTGCGACAGGAACAGATTTTTCTTTCCTGTCCTTTTTTTTTCATTAAATATATTCTGTCTGGAATCAGTGACAGAGCCGAGTTGAGATGGAGTAATTATCTTCTAGAATGGTACTTGTAAACTGCTTCATAAAATTTCTATTCTACTCGGTGTTTCATTTTTTTTTTTTGTACGAGTTTTGTGTTTGCTTATACAGCCGGAGCGGGATTTAAAAGGGGGATCGGTGGCCGAGTGGGCTAGCGCACAGCAGCTCGGAGCACGTGGAGCGAAAGCTCGCGCTGCAGAACCCATGGAGGGGTCCACTCAGTTCATCCCAAGATACTTCATCCCAGGACACTTCATCCCAGACATTTTATACCAAAGATCTTTCATCCCAAGACGTTTCATCCCAAGATGTTTCATCCCATGTTCATTACATTCCAGGATATTTCATTATTTTGGAATGGCTCTGCCACACTTCATCTCCGTAAACGACATCCCGAGAATGTTCATCCCGGTCACTTCAAACCAAAGTCATTTCATCCCAAGACGTTCAATGCCAGTGGCATGAAATACCCCGGCATTTCATACCAGAATAATTTGGGGCACCCACGAGTTGCTGAGCTCGAGCAAGAAGACTATTTTTTGCGCAGCATCGAAGCCGTCGTGTTTATGAAAATTAGGTCGCATTTCACCGGCTGCAGCACTAAAATGAACGTCATTTTGGGGTTTGCATAGAGTGCCCACAGGCAACTCGGTACTGGACTTCAGCGAAAGTCGGCCCATTCCACTTAGAGCCTTTCTCCCCTTTTTATATTCTCCCTCTCATTAATTCACTTACTTCGATCACTATTTGCAGTGCTGCTGTAATTGTCAGATTTACTTCTTATGAAAGTTGTATACAGTAACAAACCGCAATACTGGGGATTGATGTCACTTGAAAAGCGGCCGAAAGGTATCGTTCCAAGACAACATTCACCAGAGATATGAAAATATAAAGCGTTTATTTTACAATAACCGACCCATAAGAACAAAACTTTAACATCTCAAGAATCGCTTAGTACATAGACGATCACGCATTTAGAAAGCTGTCTGCGTCTCTGTTGTTGTAGTCATCCAGGATCCGGCATATTCATCCAGGATCCGGCAAAGACGCTTGTTGGATTGCTCGCAGCCTTCTTCGTGTATAGCGGTGGCCCATGAGATGACCCACGTCCAGCTGGATACCCATCTCGTTCACACGGACTTGTTCGGAGAGAAGCGCATCCAACAACTTGAATACTGTAGGATGGAATGCACCGATAGAATTTTGAAATACCCGGTGCCAGCTTTCAACGCTATCGTTGGTTCTGGGAAGGCTGACCTCTGTCACGCGCTTGCAATTCTACATGGGTATTGGGAACCTTCGGTCATTTGGGGGTCGACCGACCCAGGTATTCTCAAAGTAGTCTAAAAAGTCTTGGTGCTGTTCCGTAGATCCAAACAAGTCCAGCAGCTGTCTTGCGAGCATGAGATATCTGCCGCAGACGTCGAAAACATCGCAGAAGCACAGTGCGATGAATTTCTTCAGGTTGAGGTGGTAGCTGGAGTCATGAATGAATCGCGTGTGCATGCCGAGCTGTTGAATTCAGCGCCAGAAGCATTGCGGGGCGAAATGGAATAAGCATCAATGGACCTCGACGTCATGAATACATTCCCGAAGAGCATTCTCTTCAGCCTGTTCGAAGTCTATCACTACTGTGTGCACCTGTCATGGCCTTGAAGCGGCATCGTCAATAGCCTCAAGTAGCATGCGCGTTGCTCTTTTATACTTCGCATCGCGCTTGTTTGACAAGAGGCAGTAATCAAGGGGACGCTTTCTGCCTTTGTATAGAGGCCATGAACATCCCAATGCTGGTAAAGCACCTCTGGTGCTACTTTTAAATGTGCCGTCGCCCAATTAGGTTTCGCAGGTGTTTAGGCGGCAGCAGGTCCGTCTTACAGGCGAGAATTATTATTCTTTCCGAGTTAATACAGCCTGTGTCCCTCTGCAAGAAACACTTCAGGTGACGCCGTTCTTGGCATACGCAGGTATTCTGGTACAATTATGTCATCGATCCGGTTTGGAACTTGAACTGCGCCATGGGCTTCGCGTCGAACTCTGTTCACTTTCCTTTCCAGAGATGACAGCTGGGGGGCTTCGCGATAGTCGCCGGTCTTGCCACTTGTAGGCAGGTGGCCACGACGTTCCGAGAGGAGTCGTGGGAACGCTTGGCTGCAGTTTTGATCTCATCTTGTAAACTCGCCGAAGCGACTTTTTCTGGACTCGGTAGACGGCAAGTGTGGCCTTTTGTCACAGTGGTCGTCTCACCTGCAGTAACAGCTCGTGCCTAACAAACCACATGGAATTTCTCGCATCTCCACGCCGTCTTCTCGTCGTTGGTTCTGCGCTTGGTGAACATGTAACCTTCGATGCAGAGCTTCGGCGAGCCTCCACAAGAAGCCACAAAGATAGCCAACTTCTATAAACAAACTCGACGACAAACAATGAGCCCGGCCGGCTGGACTGTTTGACTGGTGGAAGCTTGATTCCAAGTGCAGGACGGTCTTACGTGGCACGGGTGACAACTAGAAAGACGAAGTGCATATGCCGGGTCCGCGCGTGAAAAACCGATTTTATAACTTCTTCTAGGCAGAAGACTATGTGGTATAAAATAACAAGGTATGAAATGTCTTTGGTATAAAGCGTCTTGGGATGAGACGTCTCGGTATACAGAACGTTTCTGGGATAAAGTGTCCGGGATGAACAGTCCTGGGATGAAATGACCTGGGATGAAGTGAGATGCCCTTGAATCGGCTAAACCGTATGGACTACTCTGGCATCAAATGTCGTGGTATCGATTGTCCATGGGATAAACAGCCTGGGGGTGAAACATCCTGGGATGAAATGACTATGGTATGATGTGTCTGGGATGAACTGTCCTGGGATGAAGTGACTTGGGATGAGGTGATGATAGAGCCACCCAAGGATCCTGGGTCAATCCCTACCCCTGCCCGTTTCGATCCGAATGAGCATCGTACCGGCGTGCGGTCGTGTATCACTACTGTGTGGTGCACGTTAAAGACTCCAGGCTAGCGGTCGTACTGCAATGGCTAAATTGCTCATCTGCAGTGAGTAACAATGTCGCCATGTTCTGGCAGACTAAACTTCTGCTGTATAGACGACTAATTTTTTATTTATTTTTTTATTTGCGGGACTCGAATTCTTATTTCAAGACACTCGCGCGCCCAGGCCTTTGCAGGGTTTTCTTTCACCCAATCTCAGCTGAGGCGCTGTTCTAGCAAACCGGCCCTGGAGTCTCCACTGCAGTGGCGTCACAAAAAGGGGGGGGGGATACCCCGGGCAGAGCCGCGTATAGGGAGAGTTTGATCAATGGGAGGAGCGGGCAGAGCCAGGGCGTGCACCAGACGCAGAAAGGGGGCTTGACATGCTCTCTTGGCCAACCAGAAACCGAAAAGAATCCCCTACCGGTGGTAGCGAGAAACAGTTTTCATAAGAACATAAGGGTTAAATATAGTAAGTTTTTATGGCTGAAAATATGGTGCACGCGATGTTTCGATTATGATCATGCAAAAAGACGTAAGAAATGAATGTGCCGCTCGAACTCTGTTTTGCTTGGACAGAGTGTGACCGCTCGGACGGGCAGATTCCCGGCCCTCGGCGCTTGGCGTACGGAATCAGATTGTGTCGATCGTCTCCGCTAGTCGCGCTCTTCCATCATTATTTTGGATGAACGCGTGGCTGAAACATCACGTACACCATGTTTTCAGTCACCGAGAGTTACTCCGACGCACTTACTAATTTCGTTTCTAGCGACCACCGCCAAGATATTATTTCCGGCTTCTGGTTGGCAACATTCGAATTTGTCAAGACGCCCTGGAACACGCCCAGCCCGCTTTCGGCCAATGGCGGCGCCTCCTCCTTTGCCCTCCACACTTCCCAAGAATTGCCACTCTCCTCCATATACGGCTCTGGCCCCGGGTGCAACGCTCAGTGGGGTGCAGCTGGGGGCGTGAGAAGGAGGGCGGGGGGGGGGAGGTTGGCCCAGGTGTCGCCTGGTTCTAGTGACGCAACTGCTCCGCTGTAGATGATAACTTCAGCCTACTGAAGTACCACCACCAGCTTGGGGTCAATATCGACGTGCACCATGCAGTTGTGATATCCGACCTGACGCAGGTAACGATGATGCATGCTCATCCAGATCGAAACGACGGCAGGGGTTCTAGCCCAGGATCCTTGGGTTCTGCAGCGCTGCCTTTTGCTTCACGTGCTCCGAGCTGCAGGTCCCGCGGTCCGTTAACACAATCGGCCATCGACCCCCCTCCTTTTCTTTATTACCAGCACCGACATCTTTCATGCTGTTGCAGAGCGGGTGATGATTTTTTTGTGTGTGTTCCATTATGCAATTGCTAATGAAGAACAAAAAGAACGCTCGGTGACTCGTAGTGTTCGTCGCTTCGTGATCGGCTCCTGATTGTTGTCATCTGGCGCTACACCATCTTGATTGGCTGCCCAACCATGAGAGGGATCGAGTCTCGCTATGCCGTGTCGTTCTTCAAACGTGAGTGACTGAAGTTCTTTTCAGCACTCCCGAAAAATCAACAAGTGTATGGTACATGGTATGTCGAAAGTCGAAATTAAACATATAATTTGTAACAGCTTGTTCATTCCTTCAGTCTTGTACACGTTAGTGGAAAAAAAGTAATTGGTTACAAGTACAAATACCCTTCGTTAAAAATATTCAAATGGATTACTTGATTACTCGCGAACAAAATCAATTAGCCGTTAATTGAAAATGTAACCATTACTTTTTTCTTTTACTCCAGCTTTTCAAACCGGAAAAATTTTCTGCATTTTTAAAAACTTTTTTTTTGTACTGTCCATTGCTGGATTAGAATCGCCGAATTATAAGTTAATTACTTATCCTCTTAACACACCATTTTGGTAAACCATCCATCCTCTTGTCGGAGACTTAGTTCGAGGATTAAAGGGCGCCATTAGGAAGGAGAGGCAAAAACAGTACCAGTTAGAAGTAATTTCAGTACTTACAAAAGTAATTAATCAAATTACCCTCGTGATTAGAGCGATGGAGTTCGTTGCAGTCGAACAAGGCGGCTATCCCGTCATCAGGAGAGGTGCGCATTCGGGCCCGTTTAAATAGACATTTCGTGGCATCAATATTACATCGCACGTATACACAATCCCCAAACAAGCATTGCCGGAAAGACCACCAGATACTAAAACGAATGGTGGCCAACTCTGCTATTACTTTCTTCACCAATGCGCCTCGGTACTACGTTCAGGCCTAAGTACTCTCTATGAATGAGCGTACTTCACGTTGTGGCGCCGCTCTTACTAACATGTCGTCGTCACGACATTCCATCCAAGTTTCACAGACATCCTACTGATTTTTGGTTATCATTTTATGCAGTTGAAAATACGTTTTCTTGCGCTATCCTACGAAATATTGGTATTGGTGAAGCTCTACTTTAACCCGCTTCATGTTTAAGCAAAAGGATGAGCTCCAGAATGTGGTTTCCGTACCCCTTTAATGCAGAATGTTTGGTTCACACGGTTGCCTATACGGAGGCGCAAGTTCGTCTGCCTCTTGCTGAGAGGTTGCGACGATGTCAGAACACCAAACTCTTATTGGCTGATTGAAAAAAATAATATATTGGGTAGATCTGAAGGCATCTAGCATTGAGGTCTACCCACTATCTTTCCAATCATAGCCAATCAGAACTCGGCGTCGTTCTGACGTCACCGCAGCTCCTACGCAAGAAGCAGACGACTTGCTCTCGTCATAGGTTCCATTCAGACCGACCAATAGGCAACACACCGATACGACAGTAACGACGACGGGGTCTCCGAGACAACTGTTAGCCGTACAAAACATGCAAAGAAATGTGTTGAACCCACCTATTCGTTAGGTTATGACGAGTCGCGGTTTTCCCTGCGGCCCTGTCTTTGCTGCTGTTTTCGTTACTGTGGACGCAACCAACACAACTTCGCTCGCTTTACTTCCGCGGCCGTGCGCCAACAGCCGACGAAATGCAATCACGGAAGCCGCAAAACACGAGCAGACATCGCGAAAGGACTTGTTCCGGCCAGTTCAGTGTTTCCCCGCTACGTGACATCCGTTTTGCTGAAGTCGCGAATACGTGCCAAGGATTTGAATACAAAAGACTGCCTTTCCCTTTGCTACGTCCCAAAGGCGCGCTAAATGCGGAGCATTCATAGATATTCTGTGACGTCATGGTGTTGCGTGACACAATGACGTCACAGTGCCATGTGACACCAGTGTTACGTGAAGCTAAGCTTTCACGTGACCTCAGAGTGCCACGTGACGTCAGTGTCATGTAACTACCGTCACGCCGATAACGTCACAATGTCACGTGACGCAACAGTGGCACATGACTGGCGTGACGCTGATGACGTCACGTGAACACCGTGAAGTCATAAGCGTGACGTCACCATCGAGGCTACGGGCCACGGATACGGAAACGCTAAGAGCTGTAAGCGCTATGTATTTAAAGGCAACACGGCCCAACACCATGATGATAATCGTGACTGGCGGAGAGGCAACTCGTTGTTTATACACATGAGCGTTTTCTCACAAAGTGGACATTGCGCACGCGCAGGAACATGCTTATATACTCCGTTTCACAATAACTTGGCGAACTGCGGAGGCTGCAGCCCTTGCGACCCAATAAGGGCGCCGGAGCAAGGCACGTGATAACACTCCATAGCCGAGGCCACCGCGACCTCGAGTCGTTACCGCCACAGCAACAGAGCCCTCCGCGACAAAAAGTACTTCTAGGCATCTTTTTCTTTTAACGGCAATTGAACTCGCGCGATTCCATCTATAACGAGAAGATATGAAGAACGAAGAATAAATAACCACAAATTTGTAAATTCAATAATATTTAAATTAAAAAAAAACTTTTAGTTTTTCTACTATGGTGAAGAAGGAAGACCAGGGAGCTGTACGCTCGTCCCGTGTGTTTTTCTTCGTCCTCGTCTGTTTTGGGCGCTGTTTCCTACGATGAATTCCCACCAACTCGCCGAACTATCCATTCTTCTATGATAGCTGGAAAGGTTGCCGCCATCTATGAGCGACACTGCGGCAACCAGACTGGCTGTCTGGTTGCCACCGTCGCTCATAGATGGCGGTAGCTGTTCAGAGTTTTGAGTAGTTTTGTGTCGACATTTGTTTGGTACCGGACACGAAACTGGGGAAACTAGCCCTTAACAGCTCCGCTGTAAAAGTGACGCCACATCCGTATCCGATCGACTTTCTTTCGCATTGTAGCGCCGTGGCTGTTGGCGATCGCCGGCGATCGCAGCCGTGTAGTCGGCCGTTTCCGCTCAAAACATCGCACTGTGGCCCGTGGCACTGCACGTGCACCGTCGCAGATCCGCGGCTAAGTTGAGCGTATGGTTGTCTCCTGAACTGATTCCCGAAGTGCTCGCTATTCTATAGCGGACGGATATGTTGCTGCGGTGTTCGTTCATTCGAAGTTGATTGGTTTCGGAGCAGGCGACTCTTGGCTAGTAGACGACAGCCGGTTCCTCCGGGCCCCGCGCCTCGCATTTGGCGTGGTGACAAAAAATGATCCCGTGACGTAAAGTCACGTGCCTCGCTCCTACGCTTTTATTGGGTCACGGGGCCCTAGCCTCCACAATTCACCAAGTTATCGTGAAACGGCGAAACAATAGCACATACTTCGTATCACAACCAGCGCCACCTACTCGGAGCGACGTCAGATACGCGAGTTGGCGCATATACGCTAAGATAGTTATCAAAGTTTTCTACATTACCAGACTGCCGCCAAATCACTGTGTCGCCGACATAATCAAGTGGCCCAAACTATAATAAAGTCGCTTTGCTTTCCGGGTTTCGCAGACGAGCAACTTATGCGAGAGCACTCGCCACATGCAGCTGTCCACAGCCAAGCGAGTCATTGCACCTTCCACCAACCAGGTGCAAATAAATATTAGTTTGTTTTAGAATTGCTGTTTTCAATTTCACTCTCTCTCTCTCTATCTCTCTCTCTCTGCAATTTGCTCATGTCCCCAGTTGGAAGGGCTATATGCATCGGCCACCTGCGGCGCCACCTGTAGCGAAACGTCAACTCGATGCTGGGGAGATACTCTACCCGTGTTTTCACCTCAAAAACTGTAATAAAAGAATTGGCTGTTTCTTTGACACTTCCCAAAAAAGTCCTAAATGCATATCATTCAGAACGCCTTCGCGTACGTCCGCCCGAAGACAGTCTGTCGAGTACTTTACGCACCGCACCGAACGGATTGTACTGGCTTCCTGTCGCAACCGGGCCCGGCGATCTTGTGTTGTATGCCGCGTTCCTTACACTTTCTCTTCACCTTTCTGAGCCTGCCATTGTCCGAACGCAACAAAGCCCAACATAAAGGCCGCGATGGAGGCCCGAGTGGGCTAGCGCACACCTCCAGCTCGGAGCACGTGAAGCGAAAGCTCGCGCTGCAGAATCCATGGCATCATGGGTTCAATCCCCACTCCTGCCCGTTTTGATCTGGATGAGCATCGTAATGGAGTGTGGTCGTGTATCACTACTGCGTGATGCACGTTAAAGACCCCAGGCCAGCGGTTGTACTGTACTGGCTACACCTACAGCCGAGAAACCAGACGCATATTGGGCCTGAGTAACGTATTGCGGCTGCGTAAACATGCACACAACACAATGGACTCCTTCTCAGAAAGCGTTCTGCGCACGCACGAGCGCCCGATCGGCAAGCGCAAGTTGGCGACGAAAAATTGAGAGAAATTCGGAAGGAGCTACGTGGATCCGGCGAGGTAGAACAAGTAATTGCAGCATATATGTAAGTGATGTTTCATGCTTGTGCCCCGGTAGTCGTGGAGTGCGGTAGATCGCTTGGAGGGTGGCTTCAGTCCGGTGACCTCGAGGAACTCTCAGACTCGTTGGTTGGGCCATCGAATACATCCTTACGACCAGCCGAACAGCTTACAAGGCACAGCAAGGTTGCGTCACGCTGCTGCAGTGCGCCGCTCGCGGCCTTCAACGCCGACGACAGCGCCTCCGGCGCTGCAAGCCTTGCCGCGCACGGCAAGGTCTCTGTCTCGCAAGGCAGAGTACGCGGGAGCCCTCGGGACCGCGGAGAGGCGCCGGCACCGCTCCCGCGCACGGGCTGGTTCAAACTCAACCTCTCCCGAAGAGCACGCCGACGTGCCGAAGGGAGGCCGACCCCCTCTACATTCGGAGTCGCCAACGTGCGCCTTGGCAATGTCACTTCCCAATTGCCCCGGCATGAGGCGGCAGCAGCCTCGCTCCTGGGAACGAGAACTTGTGCTCACTTCCCAGCGCAAGGAAATCTGCTTCCACGCACAGGGAGCCGGCCGCCGCTTGCCGCCAAAGGGGGAAGCATCGCAGGCATCGGGCGCCTCCGAAGGACGCTTCGGGTGACCGCGCCGCCGCTGCCCGAGCTCTTTCGGCTAAGCTCCTTCGGCCAGAAATCCCTACACGTCCCCCGAAAACTTGCGCTTTCAGGACCCCTGGACACAGCCAGCGGTTACAAAAACAGGATGGGGCCGAAGCCCCGGCAAGAAATCAAAGAGCAACCGCTTAAACTCTCGAGCGAAAAGAAAATAAAAACAATGAGGAAACGCATGGCCCCGGAGTAACCCGGCCAAACACCTCTAACACCAATTGCTAAAAACAAGCAGAAAAAGCACAACACTTCCAGCTATACTTCGTCTCTCAGCAGGCGCTCCCGAGACCTGGATGAAACGCTCAGCGAAAGCCCGCGACGCTATTGGTGCGGCAAGAGCTTCCCCGCAAGCCAGACCAAGAAAAAAAAAAAACACATCCCGGCAAATCACGGCAGGCCAACAGTGCAGGAAAAACTGAAACGCTTGGCGAACACAGAACAACGCATGGAACGTGCGATTACAGAAAATAACCGTGGCAGCTGATCGCCTCCGACGCCGCTTGCGGCTGACAGCGTTCCCGGCAGCAGAGAGCGAAAAATACGGCAGCTAACGCTCCTCTGGTAACGATCTGCTCAGTGAAAATGAAAAAAAACAGGAACAACACTTCTTTCTGCTCGTGGAGACAGAGCCTTGATCACTCATTTCGTTATAGACTCTGGCCGGACCTGTCTGCCCACACCCACGACATCAAGCGCGCACGCAAGAGTTAGCGGCAAAATAAAAAGACAACGCCACTGGACCACGCCGGCAAACGCTACCATGCAAGTGCGAGTTCCGCTAATGGTACCTCGCACACGGCCGCGATCGTTGCCACATGTGCATACACCCGCTGACACCACGTGCATAAGCGGGGACAAAAGCGCTCCCCGCCACCATACAATGGAAACGACCCTTGCTCGGGCACCTCTGCCCGAGTGTCACACGAGGACGCGGTGTCGCTCGGCAACGGGCTTCATTGAGGCCCGCGAAGGCGTGCTCGGCTCGGCTCTCCCACGAAACCGCGTTCGGCACTCGCTACGCGAGCGTCGGTACTGTCAGCCAAGGACCAACTCTGCCTCCAGCGGCGCGCCATCGCCGTCCCTGCCCTGAGGATTGTCGCCCCACGGGGACTCGTGCCCTACCGGTGCTTCCCGGCGCCGCCGCACCGGGCGGCACCCAGCCGCGTCACACTCCTCATCGCCACAGGCCCGGGTGCGCCCTGAAGTCCGGTCCGCATCAGCTGCAGGCTCCCCTTTTCGCGACATCAGCCCGCCTACAAGCTTCCACGGTGCCGGGCCCGGCCCCTGGTTCTCCGGGAGCTCCTCCTTCCAGCTGCCCGGACGCAGGAAGACCGTCGTCCTGCAAAGGCACAGATCGGCCTCCGACCACGGCGGTCTCCGGACCCTGCTACCTTGGCGCGATCAGGCGCGAACCCACGGCGAGTGTCCGGTCTCCTGGACAGCGCGATTGGCCTTTGAACCCACGGCGGTCCCCTGGTCTCCCGTACGGCGCAGTTGGCCTCAGACCCCACGGCACCATCTGGTTCCTGCACGCGCGCGATCGGCGTCGCGCCACCCACGGTAGTCTCCGGTCTCTGAACTGTTCTCGATCGGCCTCGAGACCTGCGGCATTGTCCGCTTCCTGCCACGGGCACGATCGGCCCCGAACCCTACGGCCGGTGTCCGGTCCCTGGAGGCGCGGTCGGCGCTGGGCACCCCCGGCAGTCTCCGTCTCCTGGCACAGCATGATCGGCCTCGAACACTGCCGGCGGTGTCCGGTTCCTGGAGTGCGCGATCGGCGTTGGACCCCACTGCAGTCTGCGGTCCCAAGTGCATGGCGCGATCGGCCTCGAACCCTCCGACAGTGTCCGGTTCCTGGAGAGCCCGATCCGGCGTTGGACCCCCCGGCTGTCTCCTCTTTCTGTGCAGCATGACCGGCCTCGGACCCTACGGCAGTTTGCAGTGGTCCCGGTACGGCGCGATCGGCCTCCAGCCCTGCTGCTCGAAGAGCGCGATCGTAGCGTTGGGCCCCACGGCGGTCTCCTCGTTCTTCGAATGACACGATCGGCCCAGAACCCCACGGCTGCCCGCTCCGGGTCGCCTCGCGCGTCCGGTTCTGTCTTCCTCACAGAGCGAGCCTCGGGCGCCGCCTCCGACGCTGCGTCTCTCTTCACGGCGCTCCGAAAGGAGCCGTGCTCTCGCTCTCCCGCTCCTCCGCCCGGAGTTCTGCGAGTCGTACCTGCCGCTCCAGCTCCTTCGTTTTTTCCCCGCAAGGGCTAACCGAGACGCTCATCGGAACCGCTTGCTTATCCGACCCCATGTCGTTTGGGTCCCCAGGGCTCCCCTCCCGCGCAGGTACATTGCTTGAGACCAGGCGACCAAAGCGCCGCGGGTGTCCTGCCGGCGACGAAAGGGAAAGCGACCGTACGCACTGGCGGTGCTGTGAAGCCCACGAAAGTCGATGACGCCGCCGCCAGACTCCGCGAGTCCCCCGGCGTCAATCACCGTACTGCAGAGTCTGTTGTCAGGAGACTTCCGGCTGCCGCCGTTGCAGGACTCGAACGTCGCCGACCACCGCAGGTCCGCACTGGCGTCGGTTGCAGCCGGCGTCGTTCACTGCCTTGAACTCTTCGTCACCGTCGAGCGCCCCAGGCCTACGGCCGGTTGTCGATGACGCCGAACCCGCAGGTCACCGGCAGCCGATCGCCCCACGCGCCGCCCGCTTGGCCTTCGCCGCTGCTCGGCCACAGGCGTACTCGCCAGCCGTGCCTCACTGTAGTCACGTACTGCTTGTGGACAGTTGCTCCTCGTCTCGGCTGGTCCTGGGCCCCGCCGCCGATGGACACCGCCACGCTCCGCGCCAGCGCCGGCCTCGTCGTCTCCTGGCGCACGACGTTGTCGAAGTGGCCGAGCAGGCGTCCACGATCCTGCTCGACTGCGCCAGGTGATGTTCTGCTCTGTCCAATGATCGTGGAGTGCAGTGATGGCCTGAGAGGGTGGCTTCAGTCGGTGACCTCAGGAACTCTCAGACTCGCTGGATTCCGGCAAATAAATATATATTTGACCAATGCCGGACAACTTTTTACCAGACAAAACAAGATTGCGTCGCAGCTGCTGCTGATGCCGCTCGCGGCGGCCCAACGCCGACGGCAGCGCCTCGGCGCCAAGCCCTTGCCGCGCGCGGCAAGGTCTCTGTCTCTGCAAGGCAGAGTACGCGGAGCCCCTCGGGACCGCATGGGAGGAAAGCAACCATCCCTGCGGCGTACGGAGCTAGCTCCCAACTCGGTTCCCCTCCAAAAAGGCAGCGCGCCGACATTCCGAAGAGGAGGGCCGGACCTCCCTCTCCTCGGAGTCGCCAACGCGGCCCTTGAACAATGTCACTTCCCCAATTACCCCGGCAGCAGGCAACAACCTGCTCCCTGGGAACGAAAACTGTGCTTACTCTCTACCGCGCAAGGAAATCTGCCTAATCCGCGAGGGAGCTGGCCGCCGCTTGCCGCCGAAGGGGAGCGCGAGGCATCGGGCGCCTCCGAAGGACGCCTCGGGTGACCGCGCCGCTAGTTCCCCGAGCTCTTTCGGCTAAAAGCTCCTTCGGCCATCCCCTACATATATAATTGTTACTCAAAAAAATAAAGTGGAAGGAAAGAAAAAAATGAGAAAGCCGGACACAACTCCTGCAACGCCGGGCCGGCTGCGCACTTCGAGGAGGAGGAGGGGAAGGGGTGCTGGGGAGGGTGAACTCCTCCTCCCTCCTCCTGCCAACTCCTCATCTCTACCAAGTACTCCTCCTCCTCCCTCCCTCCTCCTCCTTCCTCCTTCTCCTTCCTCCTCCCCGTTCCTTCTCCTTCCTCCTCCCGTTCCTTCTCCCCTCCTCACTTTGTCCTCCCCCTCCTCCTCCCCCCTCTTCCTCCTCCATCTCCCTCCCCCTCCTCCTTCCTCCTCCACTTCCTTCCCTCCTCTCCCTCCTCCTTTCTCCTCCCCTTCCTCCTCCTCCCCCCCCCTCCTCCCCTTCCTCCCTCCCCCTCCTCCTCCCCCTCCTCCTCCTCCTTCCCTTCCTCCTCTCTCCTCTCTCCTCCCTCTCCCTCCTCCCCAGCTTTGCGCGGTGCATTGCGGGATATTTCCCATGATGCACCGCGTGGTGACAGGGCTGACGGGCGCACGCCGACGGCGTACTGCCGCAACGAAGCCGGAACATGGGCGCCTAAGAGCTGCGCTCTAAAACGCGACTTTTGGGTGGACGCCACGGACGCCCCTTTTTAAAGCCGCGTTGGGCACGGGACCACAGCTCAGAGAAGGAAGAAACGTGCGGCTCCAGCTCCCATTATCGATTGGTAGCGCAGGTGGGTCGCTTCTTTGATTTTTAGTTCATTGCAGCTACCGCACCGGTGCCATCGGTATGTAGAAAGGTCCATTATTACAGAGCCCGCGAGCAGGCAGTCTCGTAGCGCAGGCCGAGGAAAGTTTTCGAGACGTGGCGTGCAGTCGCCGGTCGCACGCTCCGCTATACGCCATACCAAGAAACACTCGACCCCAGGGGCAACAAGAAACCGTTTCCGAGCCCGGTCACTGGGTTTGAGGCCTGAGACTGTCTGCCGGCGTCCCGTGCTGAGCCTGGCACCGAGTGGACTGTGGTTTCCAGTAGGCGCAGTTTCCAGCACCGCTCGCCGCTAAATTCTCGTCTTTTTCCCGCTCTGTCTCCGTGTTCCGCGACGTGTGTATTCTCCCGAGGACATTGAGCAAGCAGTGTATCACATTTTAAATATACAAAAAAGCCAAAAAAATCCTTGCCAACCTATTTTTGTTGCGTGCGCTGCGCGACAGAACGAATGCGACTAGAATGTTGGTTGTCATTTTTTTCACGATAAGCTCTTGACGGCGCCGCCCGGTTAACCGCGTGTCCCACGACAAAGCGCTTAGCTGTCGAGAAATAATTTACGGCGGAAGACGGCCAAAAGGGCATGCATTTTTTGACTGTCCATCCGTGGATGCTAAACCTTCGGAGGTGAGGGTCTTTAACCTGCATCCGGGCTGAGCCAACCGAATGCTCTCCTGCAGGCAGAAGAATAGAGACGGTAACATCAACAGCTTTTGGTGTCACTGCCTGTCTACGTCGCACTGAATTCCCTAAACCGGAACACTTCAAGCGATCACTGCAGGCGTTCGCGTTGCACTAGAGCGACAAACAAACTGTTCGCAGACATGTCAGATTACAGCTTGGACAGCAAATATTCTTACACGAAAGAATTGTGAAGTGGTAGCACAGAAGAATGTTCTCTGATCGCCAAGAAACTCGTTTTGTCGTCGAAACAAAAGATGGTGTTTGTCGCGCTTCTCAGACAAGATTGAAGGAACTGACACGAGGTCGCATCGAGACTTACCGAGGTGTCCACCGTCCAGGACTCGGAACAATATTCGTTCTACGCGAAACCTCCAGCCGTACTCACACGGACAACGTCCCAGCAATTTTCTCAAGGCGAACCCTAAGCGGACATCCCACGCAATGCAAGAGGAAACACATCCACATTTTTTTACTTACTCACGTCTGCGAAACGCAAGAGATGTCGACCCGCTTTTTACGTCGATAGCACTTAGTTGTTGGGCGTGATTCCAAGCTGTCACTAACAAGTCTCGGCAGCATCGAAAGAACCTTGGCCTTTCAGAATATAAAAATCGTAATCACGTGTCTAAGAATCGTTCATAGAGACGAGTAAAGCGGACGACCTTGGGGTCGAGCGGATGCCCTTCGGCTTCGAAATGACGTCTGATGACCTGAAAGACAGTCGGTTCCAGTCGACATAAACTCTTACAGCTGAATCGCTGGTACGGCGCTTGGAACGCGCCTTCGACTGAAGTGCTTCTTTCAAACTTTAGCTGCCCTACCGGTTTCTTGGTGCAACGTACCGAGATGTTCGCACGCGTGTTGGTCTATAGACCATTCCAAGAATTGCCTCCTGCGCGGCGCCGTCTTCGTCTACTGGGCAGTGGGACCTGTTCCGAGCGTGCGCAATAGATCTCTTCTGCGAAATACCAAACCCTGCGCGCAATGCGCCCACAACCGAGTGACTCAGCAGATTTTCGACTTGGTGATAAGTGCTGAAAATGTGTATACCTATACGGTGGTCGCATTCCGACTCCTTCCCATGTAGTACCGAAGAAACGCTGCACACAGAGAGTAAACACAGCATGAAGGGCTATACAGTTAGAACATCCGTCAGGCCTTTGAACCTCCGAAGACAAGTTGGGAGAGAACATAAATATAACTTTTATTTATTTTTATTTTTTATTCGGAGGTAAACAGGCAGGAACAATGCAATAAATCACTCAACGTGCCGCCATCTCAGGGCAGCTGCGACGTTCTGTATCAGTCCCTCGGTTTGAGCTTTCCCACAGGTTTGTCCCAGCAGCGATGGACGTGGCTCACGATGACAAGGCTGGTGACATTGCTGCAATATCGCGAGGGCTTTTTAAGAGACAGTTGAGTGTGCAGTGGTAGCAAACACTCCAGACACCCTTGTTTTGTCATTCCTACCATCAATAAGATAAACCGTCTTAGTAAAACAGGTGAGCTGACAGCGGAACAGCTGACCTGCTCACCGCAAAAAAAAAAAAATTGGTTTGTGGGGATATTTATACAGCGTGTAGTTGGTCAGCCATTTAAAGTTGCGACGAGTCACTCGCTGTAGATGAGCAATTTAGCCAGTGCAGTACAACCGCTAGCCTGGGGTCTTTAACGTGCACCACGCAGTAGTGATACACGACCGCACGCCGGTACGATGCTCATCCAGATCGAAACGGGCAGGGGTGGGGCTCGAACCCAGGATCCCTGGGTTCTGCAGCGCGAGTTTTCGCTCCATTCCGCACGACAGGTAGAACACGCGTGAATATTTTGAGCGAGCTGTCCAAGGTTTATCAAAACGTTTGAACCCCTAATTTGTTCTAGTTTTAGATTAGTCACACGTCTATAGCTAAGTAGAGCATGTATATTGATAACGCGAAACTTCCTAAATAAACTAGCTGTGTGGAAGTCAAATGGAACGTCTTCTGTAGCCCTTAACGCTTTTTTTTTCTTGCAACAAGTGTATTTTTTTAGATTCGTTGAGTTTGTTGTACTTCAGACTAAATTACAAAAGTTTATGTGGGAGTAAAAAAAAACGAATTGCATATTATTAATTTGACCTTTGCTGGTAACACGTACCGGTGGCGGTTTATTACACCTGCTACATATGACAGCTTAGAAACTAAGGTAGTTGACATGACTATCCCTTGACATACTCTCAGTAAAAATGGCACTGAAGAGCTTGAAGGAGTTTACAATCTCTATTTTAGACAAGTTCAAAACGATATCTCTTGTAATTGTGACTAGCTTATGTTTTGGGCGAAAAAGCACTGCTTTTCTTTTTTCTACATTGATTTGTTGTGAATTAAGACGACTCCAAGTTGCTAATGCAGATAACGCCTGATTTTCCATGTCAAATAGCACATCGACATTTTCAGCTGAAAAAAGCTAACTAGTGTCGGCATAGCTGATAAATGTTGCACCAGAGTTAATAATCACAATATCATCAACGTAAATATTGAAAAGAAAACGACCTAATATACATCCCTGTGGAACACCAGTAAGAATACTCTTCGAACTTGACGAATATCCATCAATATAAACTAATTGCATTCGATACTGTAAGTAAGACTTCACTCACTGCAAAGCATGCCCTCGAATCCCATATGTATCCAATTTTGCTAGTAAAATTTCAAGATTGAGGCAATTAAAAGCCTTACGGAAGTCTATGAATGCTCCAAGAGCAATTTTTTTTCTTCAAAATTTTCAAAATGATTTCTTTCTGGACGAGTAGTGCAGCCTCGGTAGATTTATGCTTTATAAAACCAAACTCATATCAAGTTATGCTTAGTTGAAAAATTAGTTATACGTGTATGAAGTGCCTTTTCAAGTGCTTTAGAAAATACTGGCAATATAAAAATCGGTCTGTAATTACCTATAACATTTACACTCCCCTTTTTGTGTAGTACTGACACTTTTGCTATTTGCATTCGTTTAGGAAAAACACCAGTCATCAAAGAAATATGAAATATATGCGTTAGCACTGACGCTAATAAATGAACAACATAATTAACAGGCTCCTATTTGTAAACCATCCACGTCACAAGCTCCACTTTTCTTAAGTTGTAAAATCACATCAATGACCTCAGGTTCTACAACCGGATCTAAAAAAATCGAGCTGCTGTTTCTATCATCAAAAACGCAATACTTTACAGTAACAATCCCGCTTCCAATATTCACAAAATGCAGGTTAAAAGCGTTCGCCAAAGAACATTCGGTTAGTTCCACAGCGTTACGCACTATTTTAATAATTGAAATAGATGAACGGTTTGGATTTAAAAGAGAATTTTAACTCCTTCCACGTGACATCCGTACACCCCTCTGCTGCCTTGAACACCATGAAGTAGTAGCGTTCTTTAGCACGCCGTAAATTACCACGAATAAAAAAGTAACTGTGACTGGTTATTTCAGAAAGCAATTTACAGGCTCTCTGGATCATTTCACTTATGCCAAGCGCCTACATATTAAGATGCAGCCGCCTGCGTTCACGGCAAAGAATATCCAGGACGTCCTCCACTTGAACTTCCATATCGCGGTGAACATTCAAAAGCGCTAAACCGAGCAGTCGCTCATTCGAAGTGGACGCTCTAAGGTATGTTTTCAACCGTCGTATGTGAAGAGAACGAGCGCTCAGCTTCCGCCGTTGTTACTCGCAGGGTCGTTAAGATCTTGAGGAGACGATGGAGCGATAGGGCCTCCGGACAGAGGGAGACCGCTTGTAGCGCAGGCGTGACGGGCGTTTCACGTTTCTCCCTCTTGCATTTGGCAGCCCATATGAGCAGCTCACATTGGAGTTCAGGAAATGAAACCAGGCCTGAATGGAGCTCCAAAAACTTCAGCGCCGATACCTACCCCGCTTTCCAAGATATTTGCAGGCAGAAGCGACGAAAGTAATTGCAACGTACGTCGGTGGTTTTTTAAATCTCCCATATAACTTTGTGATTAGGTAATCCATAAAAGGAAGGAACACAGAACGCTTAAAATCCTCTTCCGTGCTTCCAGCGGGAATGTTAGAGTGGTGACGTTGCCGACTTTTTACTCGCGGCATCTAAATTTCGACTTCAGCTGTCTCGGCCATTTTAATGGCGGTTTGGAATATTGCCAAGTGCTTGTGCATAAACGCTTGCTCTAATTTTGCAATTTTTTGTATGTTGCTGTGTGCAATTCTTTTAGGCAGTATAGCTATCTTTTTGTTTTGTCTGGCCGGCACGGCGTTGGTAATGCAGTGGTACCTCAAGAAGCGGAGGAGTTATGTGCTGTAAGAAGCAGCTTAAAGTTGGTGGGCCGCAACTACGGTAGAACAGTGAGCCACCATGCCCCTATTCCTGTAAATGAAGCCTGCTCCGTTTTGAAAAATGACAATGCAGCTTTACCCGTTTTATTTAACAGCGCCTCCTAATCTTTGCGAGCGTCCGTGTACCGCCGAGTTCACCCTGCTTCGTCATTTGGGGGGGGGGGAGGTAATAATGCCGGTGAACCCCTCCCGAAATAAAATCCTGGCTACGCCACTGGTTCGGACATCGCGTGTTTTATGTGAAATTGGTGGGGATTTACGCCGCGGCATTCAGCAAGGCCATTGCGAAATGAGGTCGACAGAAATTTTGCGTGTGACAAACCAAGAAGTGTTACAAAAAGCTGGCAACAAAAAAAAATAATAAATATTTTTTAGCGTTTATTTTCGCAGAACAAAACATTGCAGCTGAACTAGCTTCATTAGTTCTTTGATATTGTCACGAATGACAATAGGCAACCTGCAATGCTGTTTGGTTTGGCGCCATCTAGCGACTGAAGCAAGAAATATTGGGTACCCCTGGGAGTGGCGGCTGCATTGTTCAAACGTGAGCTTTTACTCTGGTGGCGCCGCTTAGCCTAGTGTCTGAAGCAAGAAATACTGGGTATCCCAGGAAGCCGTGATCGCGTAACATGCCAGTACGGCGGAAGCTACGGCCCTGGCGGGCCAATGGGAACGTGACTGCGTATCACCGGAGCGCGCCTCTATTCCGAAAAAGTATCAGGCTTTTCGCTGCGTCATGCTCCAGTATGTGTGCGTTGCGCTCGTATACGTCGCGCATTTCGAAGCCTTCGGCACGCAATGTGGGGCTTATCGTTCACCCTTTGCCAAGTCACAACGAGACAGGGTATAACCGTGGGCTCTCACTCTGCCGGCGCCGCCTTGGCTGTTGCCGGCTGGCTATTGATGAGGCGATGAAAACTGAAGCAAACTAAGCGTTAAATGGGGCGAAATTGTGCCCAAAAATAAAAAGGAAACAGAAGATAACAGCAGAGCGTCGCGGGCGTCGAAGTCGGCGTAACAGCAGAGTCGAACGCTGGGGCGAGACTGACCCCGGCTTGCCACGTGAAGCCCCTTTGTACACGCGTGGGCTTCTGGAGCATTCGGCCTAAGAAGATTCGGCGCTTTGAACATTCTGACCTAGAACAAGCAACACGGTTCTCGAATTTACCAGAACATCGCATTACAGAGTCAACAAAAATGCGTACCCGCGGCCATGAGCATCCAACCCTGGCTTTTTGAGTAAAAGGCAAGCGCGATAACCGCTAGGCCACGAGCGCGCTGCCTGCTTGGCTAGCTGCGCGCGCGGCAATATTATATCTCACAGATTTGCAGGGGAGGTTTCCCTGTATCCGTCAAAAGGCTGGAAAGCTCTGCATCCGATAAGATTGCGCTGAGCTTTCTTTCGATGAGTTTTTTACTTATAGTTTTTTTAGCGGTGAGCTTTCTTCACTACGGTCATAAACGTCAAAATACTATTTACAATTATATGAGGGACGTCTAAATCCCAACTGCCTGTCAAGAGCAGACCAAATATAGCAAAAAGTAAACTAGTATTTATAGTATATCCGAGAGGCGTACCGCAGCACCGTGAAAAAATCTTAGACTCGCTGCTCCACCCAACTGCAGACATTCCCGGTACCTATATGTCCCACTCCCATGCCCACTTTTCTCTCCGATGTCAGTAAACAATTGGTTAGAAAGAGTCGTACCCGTTTTATTTTTATGTATTATTAAAGGCATATTTAATCAATCAAAAATCATTAATGCTCCAATCCGATGAGTCGCACAACTTTGTTCTCTCTGTGTAGCCGCGAATACATCGCACATTTTGCGGTGTTCGCTCAACTGGGGTACAGTGTACTAGAACTCTAGTACACTGTAATTGAGGTGCTGTCTCGCGTCGTGCGCTCTTGTGTCGCGCGCTCTAACGTCGGCGCTCTAGTGTCGCGCGCTCTAAAAGCGCTCTCCCAAAAATCGCTGCAGCGCCGCAAAAAAAAGAAAAAAAAAGTTATAAGACGTTTTGCATTTTGAAAGCTTCAAATGGATAAAAGAAAACGTACGGACTACACCAACATAGTGGGAGAGTGCGTGCTTTATGTTTAGACAGTGTTCAAGCCTGCAAACTTTTTCGGGCTCATGTTTATAATCTGTCGGGCTCAAACCGGCTCAAACTAAAATTTAAAAAAAAAAACATTTTGTTTTTGGTTGTGTTTGGGTTTATGTCTAAAAATTTTGTCGTCTAAAAATTGTGTCGGGCTCCTGCCGGGCCCGGGCCGTGTCTCTACCGGGCCGGGTCGGGCCGGGTCTTGAAATTCCGGTTTGTGCAGTGCTCTACCTAATTTTCAGGGTACAGGCGCTTGACCAAAATACTTGTAAAACGTCTCGCTAACAACAAGAAAACGAGGAGAGCGCTTTCGTTCCGGAAGAAAGACAACAGCCTACGGACAGTTCACTGCGAGTTGTTAAGGTCAGCAAGAAAATAAAACCGCGGATAAAAAAGAATCTATTCGAAAAAGGGGTAAAAAAGAAACGTCTGCGACCGTCCAGCGTTGCAAACGTGTTCGCGGCAGCTCTTCCGAAGGCGTGCGAAGCTAAGTTCATTTAATGTTTCCTTTGTAAATCTCGCTCGAGGTGCATGAAATAGTTTGAATAAATTTAGGAAGCCCTAGGATAGGAAGTTAGGCTAGAGGAGTCAAGCTTTGTTGTAACTTTCGGCGGGATTTTTTTTTTCTCTTGTAGCGTAGATAGGCGCAATGGCTCGGCGTAGGAAACCCTACAAAGGGGTGATGACCTATAGTGTCGTGTGGTGAGTGCATGCGGTGGGTGTATCTAGATGAGATCGATTTTGACATCTTAGCGGAGGCGGAGAAGGGTAGCTTGGTTTGCCAAATCTGCGAAATGGTGGCGGAGGGATACTAGAACGAAGTTTCGGCGCTTATTTCTTGGTCTATTCGTGTTCAAGGGGGCCGTATCACCTCAAGCACACCAGTCTCTTGTTGAAAAAGACACGAAATGAATTTCAAAACCAATTATATGATTAGCAAAAAGCACCTGGTGGATGTCGCCAAAGCCTCGTTTATAATGACCGTCTAGGAACCTTGAAAGCTAGTGACGATGTCTGTCTCCCCCTAAACTATACATGCCTTGAACCTGACGTCATCCCGCCAGCTCTCGGGCCACCACGAAAGAAATCACCGGGACTCTCTTTTGTGTGTTCCAGACGTCGCTATTTTCCCTCTACAAGATTAGAGAAGATTAACCCGTCACTCAAAACTCGTACAAAAGCAGCTTTGGGGTTAGTTGCGGTGCGCCGGTGGCCCGATCGATGACGTGCTTTGGGCGCTTCGGTGACTGGAACGGCTAGGACATCCGCTCGACGTCAGTTTCGCCGCAGCTTTGCTCGTCCCGAGACAATCCACGTCACGATTGCGCCTGATGTCACGTGCTCTCCGCTGGCTGCTCTCCGAGTGCTTGCCAGAGTGGGCCGTCTCTGGCAAATGGGTTACCGTTTCCTGTTGATATCGGTTTCTTTTCGGTTTTTTGCAGTTTCAATTTTACGGATTTCAGTTACCGGTTACACGTTCTTAAAAAACCGTGTTTTTTTCGGTTTCTCCAATGATTTATTTTATTGAAATGTTAGACAGCCGTTTTATAGGAAACAATTTAAACTAGTCCCAGATATCCAACAATGGGACATTCACAATAACAAGAACTCAGAAACGTCTTAGTACTTCTAATTGGTCAAAAGCTGCACACATTTCTAGCTCCAACACTTGTTCACTACATCCATCTGCATTATATAGTTTGATACCCAAGCATACAAGTTACCCCTGCTACTCGGAAATCATCGCATTTTTATATTAAAAATAAAAAAAACATCGCTACTTTGTTGTTTGGCAGCATTTGTAAAAAAAATGACCGCCTCTCACGTGGTGAATGATGTTGATTGGGGCGAAGCTCTGGTGGTGCTGATGATACTGATTTTATTGTTCATAGGTAGTGCTGATGGTGCTGATTTTTTTATTGCTCATAGGTAGTGCTGAGTTCCGGGTTGCGTTTCGACTTCATTATTACTGCTTTATGGTCGGTGAAATGCAGAGCCAGTGGTTCTTCTAGCGGATCAGCTTGGATCCGCTAGAAGCCGTGGGAACGCATCTCCGCCGCTTAAGTCAACGGTCCATGTTGAGAAAGAGAATGTGTGGTGTGGAACGTTGTTATATACGCATTCGAGCATTTAACCGCAGCGCCCTCTCGTCTATAAACGTTGAGCCAATGCATGCGAAGTTTAACGCGATTATATACGCATTTGACTGCATGCAGCGCCCTCTCCTGTATAGACGTTGAGCGGCTACATGCAACGTT
Source organism: Ixodes ricinus (assembly GCA_037355805.1). Classification (NCBI taxonomy): domain Eukaryota; kingdom Metazoa; phylum Arthropoda; class Arachnida; order Ixodida; family Ixodidae; genus Ixodes; species Ixodes ricinus. The sequence continues at coordinate 5,896 of JAZHYW010025360.1, read as the reverse complement.
TCATCCATGACAGAAACCCCAGCTCTTGAGTTACTACCACATCTCAGAGCCCCTACTCGTCCTGCAGTCGTGACCGAGTGGTTAGGGCGATGGACTAGAAATCCATTGGGGTCTCCCCGCACAGGTTCGAATCCTGTCGACTGAGCAAACATTTTGTTTTTTTATGTGAGCACGGATGCCAAGGACGGACGGACGGACGGACGGACAAGGTTAGACCCTAAGGAGCTTCGCCCCTAATAACCCTCAGAAAGTTCTCACTGGGTGCTGGAAGAGCCATTCGCCCTTTCTCGTCGCTATAGTTTGTTGCAACCTAAGATACGCAGAAGAGGCTTCGCCCACACTGAAGGAAGGAGCAGAACTATAACCCTCCTCTAGTAAAATACTGCTAAGTGGAATAAAGTAATAAAATTGATAGCTGGGCTGGTCAGTGAAAGTCAAACATAATGCAAATGTAATAGCGCAAAACAAGGAAGACTACGAAGAGGAAAGAACACAGAAATCTGTCAAACTATGTCCTGTGTTGTTCGTTCCTTTCTCCAGTCTTCGTTGTTGTGCGCTTTTACCACTCAAGTCAGGTTTGCTATTTCCAAGCCAAATGCATGTAATTATAGAAGCGCAAGTTTTTTGCTGTCCGATTCTGTGACGCTAAAAAAACTGTGCATTTATATAGTACCGCCATTTTTCTCTGGTGCTCGGAGGCAGAGCTTCTCCTACAGATATTGCGACTAGGGATGTCACAAACTTTCGTCGAGCCACACGTACTGAATATATGTAGCAATTGTAGGAGTGTGGCAGGTTTATATATAAAGACTTTTCATTATAAGCTCGACCACCGATTCAAAATAAGTATTAGATTTAGACTGAACGGAAATGTATTACCAGATGCACCACTTGCTGGCGGTAACCCTGTCACACGGCCACGACATTTCGAGATCCCTCCTCGAGGCCATTCTTGAGGAACACTAATATTTTTATTTTTCGGTGAATATCGGTTAATGGTAAATGATTTAGGGTTACGGTTATGCTTTTATAAATTTCAACTAGTGGTTTCGTTCCGGTTCCGGTTACTGAAAAAATGTCGTTCCTAAACGGGTTTCGGTTACGGTTACGGTTTGAGCCCCTGTTCCAGGGTGTCCACAATTCGAACGTGGCCATGCCAGAAGCCGGAACTATTATCCTGGCGGTGGTCACGAGAAACGAAATGAATAAGTATGTCAAAGTAACTCTCTGTGACTGAAAATATGGTGCATATGATGAACCATCATATTATGGTGGAAGATATAGAAATATATAGAAGATATAAAAAGCGCGTGCGACTATATACTCCGTTTCACAATTATGGCGACTGTGGAGGCTGCAGTACCCGGGACCAAGGAGGATAGAAGGGTAGGAGAGGGCATGACGTCAGCCGCGTAGCCTCCACAAGCCATGCTCCCTTGACGCCTCGCCTCTTTCTCATTTTCCTACTTCCTCACTTATCAGGCCAACGTGACCACATCACAAAAACAAGGTTTATACAAAAAATAAAAAGAACAAACACGAAAAAAATATAAAAACATCTTAAGCATATGGACTTAGACATTTTAACCTATTCACTCTCTGTAAAATATGTATGAACAAGCTTACACAGACTGATTTCCTGTAAGCATGAAATCTGAACACAAAAAAAGTAAAATATTTGCAGGCACCACAGTTTTAATTTGTTTCTAACTTAGTTATTGGTTACAGAACTCAAAAAAATCATCTGCATGGTACGTCATTAATTCCACGAGAGCATAAACAGTGTTTAGCCTCTTCCCTTACTTTGTATGTATTCTTGGTAACAAAATACCTACGGTTTTCTGAAAAGTTTTGTTTTAACATGCTGTTTGAATTCAATTTGGGAGAAGTAATACCCTTTCAAACCAAAGTATTTTAATAAAATATGCGATGGCATACTAAATTCTTGTGCCTTAGTGCATCTTTTATAGTTCAAAATTGCGTGCAATATGATATGGAATCTTGATATTCAAAATATTATATTGTATATTGCTTGCATTTTATTGTTCGAGCAGAATCCATAAACCGTGGTGACATATCTAACAACAGATTCTGCAACGATTGATAAAACGTTTCTGCTTTACAGCAGCGCTGGCTGCAGTTTCAATTCGATCGGTATTATATGACGAGACAATTTTTTCTATGTAGCAAATGCCGTACTCTCACGTCATGTTTTGTCAAACCTTTCTCCAAATATCTCACATAATTTTCCAAAATAGATTATTGATGAATTCTGACTCCCAGATGACGATTTAAAACTTTCTTATATGAAGTTCCAAAACGAAACAAAAAGTATTTTCGAATGTGTAATTTATTTTAATAGTTTCTTTGAACAAGCTATTTGCATTGATTATATCACTCTGGAGCTTTGTTTTTGGTTATTTCTGACGTTTCGTGTGAAAGCACCAAGGCGGCGTCATTGTGCGCACTGAAGTAACTCTGAGTAAATGTAGTCTTCCACGGGTCAATAATGCACTTGTCATCAACAATCGGGTCAACGATGACCACTGCGGAATACCAATTTTGGTTTACATATATCACCATGATTTTGCATATTATTTTACTTCGTATGTACTTATCGAAAAATGGAAGTATTGAAGAAGTAAGGCGGGTCCCTTGAAATCTACTGACAAATCAGCTTTTCAAGCAATTTCAGTCTTCATCTGTATCACAGGCATTTGATAAATCTAGAAGCTAAACTAAGCTAATTTTATTTTGACCAACAACATTATTCGCAAAATCAGAACGATCTTCAAGCATCACAGGTGTACTTTTTCGTTCCTGAAGCCGTACTGGGATTCAATAATTAAATCAGGTTTATCACAAAATGAGGTCATAACGTTGGCCATATCTGCAGGAACTATAACAGTATAAAAGTGTCCCTTGTCATATTCTTTCTCGAAATCAAACTTTCGTTAAAAGTATCCAAACAAATCTGGTCAGCACCAGCTGACAATTTCATCCAATATGTCTTTATGATCATCACGTAAATCGTCTTCAATCATTCAACGCTAGCGTACGATGTATTGCTGCTGTTACGTGTTATCTAGTTATCAAATCGCATATTTGATAACCAGACCGGCATTCTGCTTTATTTCAGCTTGTTGTTTGGCCTCGGGGATCTGCGACTTTCAATCCAGCCGTGTGTTCAGCTCTTCATCCGGCTGGAGTGCACCGAAGCCGGATGTGTGCACCTCTATTGAGGTCACTGCCGAGCACAATTACGATGAAGTCTTCATCTATACACACCGGGAGTACACTTGCAGAAAAAAGAAATGTCACACATGGGGTTATTGTTCAAGTGGAGTATCTGTCATACACGAGTCCAAACGTTGGAGAAAAAGAACGATCCTCTCGACATCATCAACACAGTTCATTATCCAGCTAGTTTACGACTGCAATCAGAGCGTTTCATATTGTATGTTAAAAACGATTGCGCTTTTTTGTTTGATTTTTTAATCTGGTATGATTGGGATAATGCTTTACCTAAACCACATCAGTAAACCAGTAACACGCATCAAATTAGCTTTCAGCTAGCCGATGACGCCTATTAACGTGTCACGATTTCGAACTTTTCGAAAATCTGGATCCCAGTCGACGTACTAACTACTCAGTCTGTAACGCACTTAAGTAGGATATTTCTAATCTGGCTAGTGCGGTTGTTCTTTATATCAACATAGGCACAAAAATAAACGAACAGGTATAGGCTGAAGTGGACAAGATACGGCGCAACTGTCATTTAAAGTAACTATACCAGAAGAAAAACTAAAATAACTATAGACGTGCTCAGAAAACACAATAAAGATAAGGCCGTCAAACTTGATATGCAAATGATGCGAATGTTTTTTCACCTGAAATCGCTTCGACAGCCATGAGAGAGCAGAGAGAGAGACGAAATACTTGAGTGGACACATTTCGCTTATGGGTAGGTGCTAATCAGTTAGAACTAAATGCGTTCAATACAAAGTATCGAATTTTATGGCAAAGAATAAGACATATCGCTAGCTCAATTAGCATATATCCTTTCAAAACTACTAATATTGAACGCGTGGAACCTTAAAATTCTTGGTGTCAGTTTTCATGAAACTTTATATTGGACTGCTGAAGTGAATTATCTCCGAAGAAATGATTTCTGGATCAATTGGTTTAATTTTTAAATTAAGATATCTTCTCTAAACTTGGCTAAACAACTATATACACATCTGATTCACTCGAGGCTGCGTTATTGTATGTTGGTATGAAGTAACGGCAACATGTAAAAACGCGCGCGCTTCGGCTAATTGAAAATCAACCTGGTTTCATTCGACCACTCCTAGTTTTAATAAAGATAAAAATACTAACAATAGAAAACCTCATTCGCCTAAAGGTATACCTATTTTATTCCTGCTGCAATTAACGCTAATCCTATCCTCTCTAACGACACATTGTTAGCTAAGCAAATAAATTATAATTTAAGACATAAACCGTTTCTAAAGCCCTAAAGTTAGAACTAATTACGGTAACCAAAATTATCCTATTAGATAGCAGCACATTTTAAATACCGTCGAGTATATGAGTTGGACCAAAAAATTCCCTCCGTGTTTTATTTTAAAAATATCTGAGGGATCATTTGAATGTTTTAGTCGCATGTGCCTAATGAGTTGTGTTGTAAATTGTTGTTCCTTGTTTGAGAAAAAATTACTTCTTGTTTTGTCGAGCAAGATGGTTTTATTTTCGTTTTAATTTTACTATTGTACGCTCTACTGTTGAGTGCTGTGACAGTGAGTTGGGACCTAGTCACGTGATTTTATTCATCCTTTTGTCCAACTCCCTTGAGAGTTGTGTCAAAAATAAAATAAACAAAACAGGTCAGATCGGTTTCACACCGGATGTCCAGTGCAAGTTGGTACTTTGGCCAGACGGGGAGGTATGTGAAGGATGAAAACAAAAGGTTGGATTGATTTGAAATTATAAACTCGTGTTGATGTGGGCATGTTGAATTGCCTCAGATATATATATGGGCAATCACACCTCAAATCGTCCCAAAAAGGGGTGTTTCAAAACGTTTTAAATAAAACTGCTGAGCTAATTCTTCATTGTAACGACGCTGGAAACCGTATTGGTGCGACATTTTTAGTTCTCAAGCTTTTTTTTTTACTTCACAAGGAACAATGATAAACTTTGAGATTTGAGCGATCGTCATTGGTTGCGCATTCGGGTATTTCGCAGGGCTCAGGTGAATTTCGCACAAGGAAACTTTGTACATTGTGTTTCTAACTACAGTAAACAACAATTAGGTCATAGAAACGATGATTTGTCTATAATTATTTTGATTGCAAACCTATTTCTTCTTGACTTTAATTGATCTGGTATGGATTTTACAAATTTTAATATATTCATACGCTATGGGATAAAACTTTGTACAAAATGAAAGCTTAAACATTTGCCATCAGTGATGGCTAAACACTTGCTATGTATCGTACAAAAAATGTATCAAAGTACAAGTATGAAATACTTCGACAAACATTGTTTTATTTCCAAACATAACTACAATTTTGAACAAGATGTTTAAAAACAAAATGCAAATGCATCGGAAAGTATGTGACCATTTTCAAATACTTTTACAAATTAAACTGGTTTATATAGCGTTGGTATCTCTCTTGGGAATAAACACTCATGTAAAAAAGTGGCTCTAAATGAAGAGTTAAGTGAATGAAGCGCTACGAAATTCAAGTGCATAAAAGTAGAAATTGCAGATCTATAATAATATTATTTTTACTTAGAGTAAAAGAACCGGTCAATAGTAATTTGTGCAGGAAAAAATACCCTCTTGCAATGTCTATTCTGCAATGGCTTTTTAAGTAAGACAATACAGCAG